>CP136867.1:6096293-6316293 GCA_033000465.1 Sciaenops ocellatus | reverse complement strand
CCTCTGTGAGTGTGTTTCCTCTCAGTCTCTGAACTCTAACTGTGTTCACACTGAGCAACAGGATGACTCGCTGGGCCCTTCTTGCTCCCCTTCTGCTCCTGTTGGGCCTGTTCATCCACACTGCTGTCAGTCAAGAGGCAGAGGAGCCAGCTGCAGCAGTACCACCAAGCCAGGCCCCTGATGGCAAGCAGGAGGAGGCCGACGAGGACTGGGGACTAAACTCCCTCAGAGGTGGCTTTGAGTCAGTCGGTGGCTACTTTGACTCAGTGCTGGAGTTCATGGGTGGACGTGATGGGGTGTGCCAATACCGCTGTAGATATGGTAAGTTGGTTAAATGGATGAGTAAGCATTATGCTGTACAGTTAGTAAGGTTTAGAGCTCAAATAATACTGATACTGTCTGCTATATGTTTTTGGCTCTTCTATTTTCTTTAATCTTTAAATTAACAATGATTACAGTAAAAAGTCTCAGGTAAAACAGTTTCATGTTTTTGTGAATTCTGTTCATATATACAGATGTAGAAGTAGTAGCAGTTTTATTGACATTTGAAACCATGACGGCTTTGATTTATCCAGTGATTACATTACCTATATACCTATACTATTAAAAATACCAATAAAATATTGATTAAATCATTGCCCAGTTAGCAAGTGAGGTAGGCTAACTGAAGGTGTACCTGATGGATAATGTGTTCATATCACATTATAGATTGAAATGGTTGTTTGGAAATTGCCTGTATGGAAATGCAACAATTTAAACCCAACAACAAGAATGTTCTGATACTTGACACTTAATAGGATTTACTTCTTCTTGTACTTATCATCTTTGTTATCATCTGGAAGATGGCCTGAAAATGGATTTTGAACCCAACATGATAGGAGAGGTTTCATGCAGTTGATAGAGAAATGTGTCAAATGTCATGTGGATGGATACGAACCAAATAGGGCAAATATCTACAATTAAACCCATGTGAGACACTTCCACTGGCCTGTCGCGAAACATGATCAACATCAACATATTTGGCTTTGCTTCCCCTCTCAGGTAAAGCTCCTCTTCCCCGTCCTGGCTACCAGATGCCAGAACCCGATGGATGTAGCTCTTACTTCTTTGGTCTTCCCGTACCAGAAGGGGTATGTATCTTCTGTCTGATACTGATATAGAAAGCTGAATCTATATAAGGGACTGTGCAAAAATGATCAGCGTGGGGAAGAGTGACAAAACTTGTATTTGATTTAATTAAATACATTTTAAAAAATGTAACACCCACTGCCCTTATATCTGAACTTATAACTCATATTGAAGATTCAAGCTGCTGTCTTATTTTTAAAATTTTTTTGTCTAAGTGAGAGCAACATGAAACCACACTGTAAAAAAGAAACTATTGTTTTTACGGTGAAGAACTGGCAGCTGTGGTTGGCTGTATTTTACCGTAAGAAATACGGACAATAATAGATATTAGTACTGTTGATTAAATGTATAAAGTTGGTGTATTATTACATATTTTAAAATGTCTGTAGATTTTACGCAGAAAAACATGACAGTAAAATACTGTAAAATATGCTATTAAATATTAGGGTGTTTTACTGTACAATTACAGACCAGACTCTTAATATAAAATACAGCTTTATTCAGGTTTTGAAATATGACTGTTTTGCTCTATACAGGAAAGTCATAATTCATGGCATACTTTACGGTCTTTTACTGTCACGGTTTGGCAGTTTTTTACTGTAAATGTGTACGGCAGCGGGCATATGGGTTCTTAGCACCACTTTACCCTTCGCCCTTCTAATAATTTTTGTACACTCCTCAAATGTCCAGAGAAGTCTACATTTGACTGAATAATGTTTTAATTCTGAAGCAAAATAAAGCTCCTGTGAGCCCTCAACACTTGCATGCAAACACATTAATCACATTTGTTGTGTGCCAGATGGACATGGGCATCCCTGCCATGACCAAGTGTTGCAATCAGCTGGATATGTGTTACGACACCTGTGGCTCCAACAAATACCGCTGCGACTCCAAGTTCCGCTGGTGCCTCCACAGCATCTGTTCCGACCTCAAGAAGAGCCTTGGCTTTGTGTCAAAAGTTGAAGGTCAGTAACATTTTAACCTTTATTTCACCAAGAGCACAGTTACTGAGCCAAACACTATTTTTCAGCACCAATCAGCCTCAACTTCACCTTTAATAATTCAAGAGTTAGGATAACATTAACACTGCATTCAACTTTCAGATTAAAGGGAAATTTCAAACTTCTTCAACCTTCATTTGTACATACTGCTCTATACTGACTACCATTCCTGTTTCTGTTTCTCCGTCACTTCCTCTCCTCAGCATGTGAAACGGTAGCAGACACCTTGTTCAACACAGTGTGGACTCTGGGCTGCAGACCCTACATGAACAGCCAGAGAGCAGCGTGCTTCTGTCAAGGAGAGGAGAAAGATGAACTTTAGATGACGACATGAACCACTCTGCTATTTATATCAGTATCAACCAGAGCCAGATATCAGATGATGATGCTCTGAGTTATGGTATTGCAAAGACTGCTGCATGACTACTTGAGTAATTTATTTGGAAGTTCCTCTTCTGGTTTTGTTCAAAGTCATTATTTTACTTTGCAAACAAAATTTGGATTTTAAATTAACTGTTCAAAGTGTAACTGTGCACTGTGTTGCAAGCCAAAATATTTGTTTGTAGAGGAGCATCGGTGCCGTCTCTGGTGTTGGTATTAGCACCAATACAACTGGTGCCAAGGCATGTAATTTTGGAAAAGGAAAAATATCTGTGGTGTGAACTTTTCATACCGAGTGTGTTATAATGTCATACTTAAGATAATCTACTGTATGAATAAATGTTATTGACACACTCATGAAGTTTCATTTTATGGTATACTACTGACAGCATTCATTACCCAGAAGCCCTCAGATAGACAATTCACTTATTGGAGGTTAGGTTGGAGATTTGGGCGTGTTATGCTAATAGCATGTAATGTTGCTTGTTATATGCAGGAGTACTCCCCCCAAGACCTGTGTGTTAGTATGCTAGTGTGAGCATAAGAGCTTTTTCAGACTGCACTCTGAAACCCACTATTTTCAACATTGGTCCATCTGCACCCAAAATTCAACCAGGTTGGTGTGCACTGAATCTACCTGCCAGTAATTTGTAAATCGCATCGTCCCTGAAAGGGCCAATAAGCCTCAAACCTGATAAATAGAACTGCCACTGACAGTACCACATTAGCTTTTGAGTTATCTTGTCCTACACATGTGCAGTAATAAATGACAATTCAAGCTGGCTTTTGCCCTCAACAAAAAACATTCATGACTGTTTTCAAAGATTTCTTTACTCAGTATGAGAAAAACCATTAATGTGTAAAGGCAAAATAACATTACCTGACTATTTCTTACAGGTTTAACCCTTAATCCATGGCTAAAAAATAGATATTTCGTAGACAAATAAAAGACACTGAGTTACAAAGAAGTGGTATGTAGAGAAATATAGAGCTGAAATGAGTGAGATCTGTCCTCACGTAAACCAGCAATTAATTGCACAAGAATATTCTTTTGTAGAGGATATCATTTACTTGTTAGAGTGTGAGGATGATTCAGTACAAATCTGTAAAATATGGCTAAAATACCAATATGAACTGCATGTGTAAATAATGAATGTTAAAAATGAGGTCCACATGATCTGTCAGGGTTCACAGCTGGTTCAATTTGAAGATGCTCATGACGCTCCATAGATCTGTGGAAAAAGGACAAAAAACGATTAGATTGAACACCACACTAAGACTAAATGACAGTTACCCAATGCTGCTTACAAATCTGCTACAAAACTATCCATTTCAGATGTTTTCATTTCATTTCAAAGCCACATTGTGTCACTTTTCTTCCATAAAATAACAGATTTTATATAATTTTGATGCTATACTAATGTAATCGAGTGCTCCAAGTACGATCTCCCGCAAAAAGTATTTAACATTTTACAGCACTAAGTCAAAGACCACCAACTATTTCACTGATTTTGGTGAAACTGGATTATATTTTATGGAGAAATGTTTTCTGATGTCCCCCAGCTGCTCTGCCTCAACTCTCTGAGATCTACAGAGTTTCTCACACTTCAGTTTACTTACTTTAACCACTCCGAGTGGGCCAGAGTTTCAGTCAGCGTTTGGGTCAGTTTTTGCTTCACCTTCTGGTTAAATGCTTCAAGCTAGAAAAAAAATGAAAGTGGTTGAACAGCACAAGAAAATCAAAATAGAGTGTTTTATGATTATACAGGCAGCAAACCTTAGACCTGAACTACAACTAAAACAAATAAATATACACTGATCAGCCATTACATTCAAACCACTGACAGGAGAGCACTGATTATTTGGCTATCATAGCACCTGTCAGTCAGTGGGATATATTAGGCAGCATATAAACCTGTTTTTCACATCCACAGAAGAAACAGATCACTTGTTGTATGGCCTGTGGCCCAACTTTCCTGGAAATTGAATTTAAATTTAAAAACAAACTAACGTTTAACTTTACCGACTTAACCTTTTGAGAATGATTAGGAAGCTGATGAATGCCACACTGCACTAACCGTTTTCCTCAGATTGGCCTTTATTTCCTCCTCAGTACGAGGCTGTTTTTTCACTTCGGACTCCTTGGCTTTGGAGTTATCTTCATTGCACTGTGGAGCAACCTGTGCCTTCTGTAGGGCTTTCATTTGCATTTGCATTTGCATTTGTTTTTGTTTTTGTTTTTGTTTTTGTCTTTTGAAATGCTTTCTTTTTCTCGAAACTCTGCCCCTATTCCTCTTCCTGTAGGCTTTTGTGACTTGCTTAACAAAGGACTGAGTTGGCTGCTTTGTGCTGATGACCTGCAGGCAGCGAGGGCCAGAGGTAAATCCAGTCTGGCCTTCACTTTTGGATAGATCTGGATTTACAAAAAAGTTAATGTCTTCAAGAGGATCGTTATGAGGGTAAACCGTGTTAGGTGCTGCCAAAGCATCAGGAAAGTGACTGTAGGTGTCCTGTGGATAAGGATGCACACTGGGATAAGTGGAGGGAGGAATGGCACCCTGAGTATATGTCCAGTAAGAGGTTGTAGCAGCGCTGTAAGAGCCACTGTTGTAGGCGTGGTACTCAGAGTACTGCGACAAACTGTAATCAGGGAATTTAGAGGAATCAGAAGGGTGGGGATGAGGATATGTTTGGTTTGGTGGATATGGGCATTGATAGGTGGAGGTTTCTTTTGAGTCCTTTTTGTCTCTGTCCCTGTGCCTCTGTGCTCTGTCTCTGCTTCTGCTTCTTGAGCTGCTGTGTTTAGACCTTCGCCTTTGTTTCAAGTCTCTGCTGCGGGAGGGGCTGGAACTACAGCTTCTGGAAGTCGACCCTGAGGAGGAGGAAGAGGAGGACAAGGAAGAAGAGGAAGAGGAAGAGGAGGAGTTTCTGCTCTGTCGGTGGGGGCCCTTCTCCCGGCTCTCCTGCTCCCCTCTGCTGTCGACCCTCATGCCGTCATTCTTCTTCCCGTACAGCCTCTCCTGAGTGCGGTCTGACAATTTGCTCATCTCTTCTACTTCCAGGCTCAACCCCAGACTTTTAAGAACGTTCTGGAGCTGTGCACACTGCTCATCCACCTTTGGTTTTTCTTCTTCTTTCTTTGGCTTCTTCACAGCTGGGGGAGACTTGGATCGACTACTAGAGCCAAAACAGAGGTCTCCTCTGTCACTCTTCTTTTTGTCATCACCAGGTAGAGAGAGTCTATAGAGAGATTTCTCTTGACTCTTTCTCTCTCCACTGTTGGTCCGACTGTGGCCCGGCTGTGAGGCTCCACTGTTTGATCGCTGGCTCTCGCTCCTGAAAGGCAGATCTGACTTGTTCTCCACGGCAGGAGGCTGAATGTTCAGGAGCTCCCCACCTAAGGGAAGATCCACACTGTCATCGTTTACGATCCTACTGAGCAAGTCCATGTCCACTCCTTTGTTGAGCACACTGAGGAAGCGCTGGAAACCCTGGTTGACGCTGTTCTCCTCTTTAGCTGGTGAAGTAACACTTCGGCTGGGAGGAGGTGGTGTGACATGAGGGGCCTAGGAAAAGTCAAACATAATTTATTCTTTAAACTTTAATTCATAAAACCAGGGACTTAAAGCAACCTTCACATCTTTTACAAGGTTTTACAAAGCAAAGACTTCTTAGACAGGCTGAAAGAAGAACAAGGTTCAAAATGTCTTAAATAAACAACCTAATTATTGAAATTGATTGATTGAACTATCTTTTATAAAATATCTTTAACCCCTTTAAGACAAAGAATATGCATACTGCTGTCTTCATCTATCCAAAGTGATAATCTCTATATCTGCATATGAATAGAGAATCTGTAAGCAATCTGGTTTCCGTTTGTCATCCGAGTAGTACTGACCACTCATGCATGCATTGGCTGAAATGCAATCTTGGAACCCGCTTGGTTATCGTCTGACATTACCTGCATTAATATGCAAATATGTATTCATAGAGGCTAGCAGAAATGTGTCCTTGTCGTTCTTGTGAGTTGCTAATCAGAGTGCAGAGGATATCTTGGCCTGGATATCCATTAGTCCAACAGTATACAAGCAACAGGATGTTCAGTTATATTGGATATTCACTAAATTGTCCACACAGTTGGCATGATTGAAACATGAAAATATAGTGACATACTGTTCAGATTATTACTGTGGATGTACTTTTACTTGATATGAGAAGAATCTCATTAAACTGCTGCAGCCTTTACACTAATGTGACAACATTCCCTTTAGGCCTGTGCTTTGTTGAAAGGAATAAAGAAACATCACTAGCTCTGACCTGATGTGGACAATTTTATTCTTTACTGGTCAGTTCAGGCAGTGAAGAGAAAGTGCACAGGAGTCCAAGATATCTTATGCTAAGCTATGCTACATATTTGCCAGTTTGTTGTTAGACTACAAACAAGGAATATATATATTATATATTTACCCTTTAGTAGTCCAAGTTGCAGTTCATGGAGCTACAGTTCAGTTCAACACACTCTAACCATGTTATCTGACCCTATCAACCTATTTGTTGTGTCTAGGGAGTCAGACAGTCCTATCCTCTGACCATGGGTATTTCTCTGTGGTATTGCTCTTCCCCCACATCAGAATGGGATCATTTGCTGTGTGTCTCAATGAGATGCCTCAAAACATATGCCTGACCCTGCACAATCCCCTTACATGACATGGTTAGACATGAGACCAACAAGTCAAATTGGCATCAGATAAACGTAAAGAGGCACATGTTTAAAAGGAGCAATTTCTTGTTACTTATTGGCACAACATGAATGTTGACACCAAAATCAGCTAATATCAACCAATACATATTGGCCAGGACTATACAAAACCAACCAACTTTAGGACCTAACACTAATTTCATGTATAATTTGTGTCTTCTAGTTTTTGTATGAAAGCAATGGCTAATTTCTACAAAGCAGGGAGCAGTAAAATATTACAGACCTCCTCGTTTGTTGGTATAATCAAGGGCTCAATACATCTCTGCTTCATTATTGCCTTCACTCTGAGCTTCAGGGGATGGTCTGCCTGCAGCAACGAGTCCTTGCTCAGGCTGGATGAGTTCATTCTGTCTTCGCGAAACTGGACCTAATCAACAAAGGAAAGACAGCAGCACAGTATATTATCTGGAAATCATTTGGCCTAAAAAGCATTCTCACAGTAAACTGATCTGGTCAATCACTCACCTTTGACAGAGAGCTGACAGGATGTCGTTGCTGCAAAATGACATTCACCCTGTCTTTAAGACTCGCGCTTTTGTATGTGGCTGATTCTTCACTGGAGGAAAAGCCTTGAGGTGACGTCCCCTTAACAAACGGTTCAACTTTTTTCAGAGCAATAGCAACTTTCTTGCGTAATATTTGCTCCTCTATTGCCTTTAGCTCTTTCCGCTTTCTAGTCAGCTCTGGATCCTCGTCGGCCATTGGTTCTCCATCTGGGTCTTCATCTTCCGTCTCCTTCATGTAAAAGTTATGCGAGGGAGGACTAAGCGCCTCTGATCCTAAATCCACTCCCGTGCTGCTTTGTGGTTCATCGACAGTGTATCTTGAATATTGGCAGTAAGTGTCCCAGTCGTTAGGAGTTCCTGAGATATTCTCCATGTTATTATTATTAACAGCAGTCTGGTGATTTGGGTCCAGATTTCTCTGCAGTCTTTGAACGGCTTCCCAGTCAAGTGGATTCATCCTACAGCCAGCCTCTCTTACAGTTTATGAAGTCAGCACACAGTCTGTTCAACAGAAACAATGTGGAGAATGTGGGTTAGTTAGTACAGAAGACGTGTGCAGACCGAGTTTACTGACAGCACAGCAGCTTGAAAATGTGACAAGCCCCAACCGAGCATCTGTTAACATCAATTTTAAGTAAATTACCAAAGACATGAACTTTAGCTTACATTGTGACTAGTTTTGTGACAGGACACAGCCTAACGTTTGATAATCCAACCTCTACGGCACTGTAACATGGTGTAATATAGCAATACTCTGTAATATAATAAAGTGATGCGAACAAACGGAAAAAGAGTAACCTGAATCTTTGCTCTTGATAGCTTCACATTAGCTCAGCAGCTAACAGACTGTTTACTTACTATAGGTCCTCTTATGCGTCCTTTCTCTGTCGCCTCACGGGAAAACTCGTGTTTTAAGACCGTTACTTCTGAAATGAAGTCCTTGAATAGTGAAATCAAAACAGAGCTACAGTTTGGTTCAACATTACGAGAGGACAACAGTTTATTTATTTAAAAAAATAGCGACTAAAGGGGGCAGACTGCTGTTCATGCTTCTGTGGTGTTCAAATGGATGTTAACGGCGCCACCAGCTGGAGGGAGGACCAGCACTGCAGGAATAACTGCTCATGTTTCTGTGACCATTAAAAAAATGACATTATTAAAGGATTAAAGGATTATTACAGATGTTAGATGATGCAGTGAAACAACACCAAGAATGCTTTTCTAAGGATCTACTGCATACAAACCAAATTGTATATGCAGAGGTTATAGTGGACTTAAGACTGAGACTATTTCACCTTGGGTGCTTGAGGAAATTGCAGGTATCCCTTTAAATACTGAGGAATTTGTACTCCTGCTCCATTGAGTGTCCTGACGTAGAACACCACTGTCTGGTACAGAAGCAACATCAAACAAGTCCCTGCAAAGAGTGGTTCATTCAGCTGATCTTACAGTAGGTGGTGCTCTACACTGCCTAAAAGACATCTAGATGAGACGCTATAAAAATAAGGCCAGCAGACCAGCACTGAGAGGCTCAGTGAGAGCTTCTGTCCACATACCACTACCTAAATGAGAATATATTTATACATTTGTTTTTTACAACATAACTAAGATAATTAATAAACCCACACTTGGCCATTTATGTTGAATAATTGTGTTTAATATTATGCAATTTAAATATTTACACACTTCTCTGCATGTATACACAAACAGAAAACAACCTGACAAACGGAAAAGCTGGAGTGTAGAGCACGTTTTGTAATTGTGGCCAAAACCCTCTGAAGACTCAACACTGGACTAAGATGCTATTTCATTACGATGGAAGGCCCGTATTCTCTCTGGGCAAATATAATTACAACAAAAATTATACACGTATCAATTCACAGTGTTTAAACAAATTCCGAATAATAAAATTAAGAAGACAAAATTTTTAGAAATCAAACACTTTATGCACACTGTGCCTGTGATCACTCGGGTGTGCCATGGGTGTAAATAGTCAGACCTCCGACGACGCATTAACCTGCAGTCAGTTGTGTTTGGTCTTACTTGTTGCTGCTTGCAAATGCTCAATGTTGATTTTCTCTTGGGCGATCTTCAAACGTTTGTTTTGCGGTTAAAGCTCCCTGAAGGCCCAAATGTTTACTGTATGAATATCTTATTCGGACACAAAAGATACTTTTTCAACTACAGTCAATTTTAAAAGGCGGATTGTCCGCCCCCGTGCAATGGTCTTCATCCAGGCTGTTTGGTTTGAATGACCTGTAAACAGCGCGGCCTTGACAGTGTTTTGGATTTTTGTGCGGTGTTCAGAGGCTGGATTGGCAGGTTAAGAAGTGGCTGAGCATTACTCATGTGTTGTGGGAGCAGGTGCCTTGTTTGAGCAAGTACTGCTGGAAAGATGTTCAAAGGTGGGACATGGGGGTAAGGGACGAAGGGAGGTAGGCGAGGCAAGAAAAGCCCAGGTCCAACGTGAGGCAAGTTAGGAGGCAAGCTAGGAGGCAGAGTTGGGTATGGCATCGGTGAACTGTTTACTGGAGAATACATTGGCATCACAGCTGTAGGAGACGGCTCCGACATCGGCATCACAGCCGTAGCAGACGGCTCTGACAAAGTATATGTGGGATTTTGAGAAAATGCCTGACATGCAGCGGTGCTTTCTTGGGAGTTAGTTTCACATTTCTCATTCTCCTGCAAAATGCTACTGCTGCTATTCTGACCATATTCAATGGGTTGATGCAGCTGTATTTGATGTACCCCTGTTTCATCTCTATGAGAACTATAGGGGTCTTTTTTCACGCAATATTCCCGAGTTGACGGGCTAAAACTAGACCTGCTTGATGATGATCTGCTTTGGGCTCTTGGTGAAAACGCTTGTCTTGTGTCCCTTTCCCTGCTTCTTGTACGATGGCGTTCCCCATCACTATCCTTCTTTCCGTACAGACGCTCCTGGATCCGATGTGACATCTGGCCCAATTCTTCAAATCCTAAATTCATGCCAATCGCCTGCAAAACATCCTGCATGTGCCTGTGCTTGTGCTCATCTTCAGGTGTCACCTTTTCCATCACTGAGGGAGACCCAGGTCTACTGTTGGAGCTGAAGTAGCTTCGTTCAATGTCACCCCTTTGCAGGGACTTTTCATCAGACAGAGAGCGCCTCTTTGGGCTGAAGGACCTGTGATGAGGCTGTGGAGAAGCTGTTCTCTGGGATTCCTGGCTCTCACTCCAATGGCTGGTATTTTGGTGGCTTCCCTGTCGCCTCCCAGGACGACTTGGTGACCACGGACGATCCGCAGTACTCATGAAAGAAGGTGGAGAATGTGGTCGATCATCCACTTTCACAGAGGTCTGAGTCACTATCTTGGTGAGCATGTCGACATTCACACCTTTGTTGAGCACGTCAAGGAAACGCTGGAAACCCTTGGCTGACCGGTTCTGCTCAAGAGCAGCAGCACTTTGGTTGGTGACGTCGCTTTCCCAAGACTGATAGGAAACACAGAAGCAACAGTTTATGTAACTCATATCTGAACTTTTTGTTTAACAAATGTATTTGTAGATAATTGGAGAATGGGTGACAATGTATAAATTCGACACCTTCTCTTATTTTATTTATTTAAAACAAGCTTCTTTTATGTGGTGACAAAATGTATCAATTACACTGTTCAATTTTAACTCAACTGTATTTTGATTTACTCTTTGTGCTTTCCTTTGAGAAAACTAACTACAGTTTACAGTTTTTCTTATCCTGCAGCTCTGACAAAGGTCAGCCATGAAAAACTGTTATTTTAATAAGTTTCTTCAAAAGATTTCTCTGTCTCTAGTTTCTGTGAGATATGTCTGATACTGTATCTTCTAATACGGAGGTTGATCCAATATTTATTTGAACTGTATTTAGATTTTTTTTTTGTCTTACATAATCTATTTTAGTGTAGTTTTAAGTGCATACTAACACAGGCATCCAAAGTATGGCCAAGGGGCCAATCACAGTCCGTGGTCAGATTTCATGCGGCCCACAGCTTCATTTTTATAATATATTATTTATGGCCTGCTAGCATTGTCAGATACCGTATGGCTGGAAGATCTGGCTTTTTTGGTTGACATAACGAAGCATTTGAATGTGCTAAACGTTAACCTCTAAGAACATAACTGCTGGTGTTATATATCTGTAGATGTGACAAAAAATATTACTTTCTGAATGATTTTGTGAAAGACAAGAGCAAGAGTGACACATTTTAAACTTAAATGTTAACAGACTTTGCATTACTCATAATAAGTCATGTTTAAAATGAACATGAGGTTCAGATTTGTATCAACTTCATGCAAGTTTAATGTATTCCATACAATTTGTTCTGTGTTATCTGACTTCAGATGTGAAATAAAGGCTTTAGATTTGTTCACGCCTGATTGGCTTAGATTTGGTGACATTGCCATTTAAAAAATGATAATTGTGACAATGAAAATAAAATTGTTACAAAACATTCATATGTAACTTTTATGCATCTTCACACTGTCAAATCTGGCCCTCCTTAAAAAAAAGTTTGGACACCCTTGTACTAACAAATAAAAATTAATTAAATTGGCAAAACAATGTAGACATGTTACACAGCTGAACATTAAGAAACTATAGTCTGCATCACAGCTTTCCATTAAAGGTGTCCAAAATGTTTTGCATCATACCATTTCTATGGAAAGAGGAGAGCGTGAGCATACTGTATTTACATTTTTGTGGACCTGCACCTCTCACTGATAATAAATGTTGTTATAAGAATTTTCAAGTGACCCTTCAATAAAGAAGACTGGATTTGAAGCTTCAAAGTTTAAGTTGAATTTATTATTCTTGTACAAGAAGGAGTGTTTAACAGTGCAACACACAAAAGGGGTTACAGAGAAAAAGGCTCCCCGTGGAGCCTTTACAGTTGGTTTTTATACACTCTATGATGGGCTGTTTCAGACGCCTCCCTAGATAACCTCATAACGTCTTTCTCAGTTCCCTAACCAGTAGCCAGCAGAAGACGCCTAGTCCAACTAACACCTCCCTGACCTGTCTCCGACCCTCATTCTGTTCTGAACTTCTTTAATCTATTCATAAAGCTGGACTTTATCTCACCCTGCCAGCCTCAGCAAAAATGTTAGAACAGGGAAGTGCCTACGACACATAAGAAATAGGAACACACACACACACACGTAGTATGATTTAAAACATTTGAACCCCAGTATAATCCTAATTTTTATAACAAATGTACTCTCAGATTACCACACATACACGTGAAATAAACTCACCTGTCCACTGGAGTCATTCAATGGAAACCTTGTTCGGTTTTGGCGATGATCTTCCTGATCTGTGGAATTGCTGTCATTCCTCTCTCTTGGTTTGGGATAACTCTGTTTAATAAGAAGGAATATTTTAATAAGCCACATTAAAAATAAACACACACTCCTCACACTGACACTAACACAGCGTTTATTGTGACTAACCTTTGTGGAGCGGTCTTGTGATTGTGTCCTCTCTTGTGAATGGTCCCAGCTCGTTTCATGACCATCTCTATCGTTGTAATACCCAGACGCCCGCCTGCTAGTTGAATCATCGTGTTGTTGTCTGTAGGTAAACTCCTCGTGTCGATATCTGTGTCTTGAGTCTTGAGTTGTTTTCCTGTATTTAAAGCCATCCTCCTGTGGTAGTGTTTGTTTAAAATCCTTGGTTACATGTGAACGTGAAAAATTGTCTGGTGACAGCTTGCTTGCTTTCTCCTCAGGCACGCGCCTGTATCTGTAATCATCTTCATCGCCTTCAGTAAACCTTCGCCTTTTCTTTTCAGAAACACCCCAATCAGGTGAAGACATGCGTCTCCTCAGTGGGCTCTTTCTGCTTCTGTCTCTGTTCAGTGAGTCTTTACTGTGGAGCGTCTTGGGTGAGTCACTCCACTCTCTGCTTCTGCTTGTCCTCTCTGCGCTGCTGTGGCTGTCCCCACCGTATTTATAATGGGAATCCCTCGGTACATCTCTGTGAGGGTCACGCCTTTCTTCTCGTCTGTCATCATAGCCCTGCCTTGAACTTCTGTCACTGTACTGCCGACTGTGACCGTGTTCAGACCTGTTTGAGTACATTATCTCACAGCAACTCCAGGAGCTGAGTGGACATCAAGGACTACAGGAAAAAAAGAAAGAAAGAAAATTGTTTAAAGTTGAAGAGTTAAGAAGGAGCCAAATCTAGATCAGGAAACACTTGATACCTCTGACTGATACTATTTAGTTTCTTGCGAACTCTTAGTGTTCTCAGTCACAAAAATTGTGTCGATCAGAAGAGTTTGTCCAACTTGTCAGATTATTCAGTGAAATTAGATCAAATAGTATTATTGTTCTTCAGGTGAAAAGAATAACACGCAGGATTCATCAAAGTTGGCAGCAGATAGAGCTTTTATTAACTTAACAGACAAACAAAGCCTTTTCCTGTCTCAAATCATCTCCTTTTATACTCTTCAGTGTTATACAACAATGGCATAAGTCCTGCCCACTTTTCATCTTTCATCAACTATGACATAATGGTGTGAACTCATGCCAGATGGACATGCCTGTCAAAAATTGGGGGACTTTCCAGTTTAATGGTGTCTTATCTCTTTCGGTGAGTACATCCCTAGACACTGTCCCTAGCCATTCCTGTTCAGCCATCTTGTACCAGCCCTGCACAGCTGGGCCTGTGTGCTTATCAGTAAACTCACAGGCTTCTTGGCCTACTGTAATAGGCCAAAATATTTATTTTTCACTCTACTTTCTTCAATATTACACCATTAAAACCTAGCTTGTTTTACTTATATGTTTTAAAAACCTTTTATTTCTATTCTCTTACACCATTATATCATTTTATATCATCTTTTACTTATATTTTTTAAAAACTTTATAAATTTTATAACATGACAAGAAGTTTGTGTTACAATCATTCACATACTTCTGATTACAATCATTACTTGCTTCTTGTTACAATTACACATTTCTTATTCTGATCAATGTTTTCCACATGTTAAATCAACTCTCACTAAAACCATGGTGCTCACTACTTCATTAACAGTATTGTGTGCTCACATAAAATCAACTTTACTTAAACCATAGTGCTCTTTACCTGATTAACAGCATTTTGTGTTCACATAACATTGTATTAATTTCCACATATTTCTCCCCTTGATTACTCTAAACCATATATCTCAAGGTAAGAATCAAACTTTGAAGCACCCATCGCCGAGGCTTCTGATTAAAGGCATTCAAGACATTACATTTTATATACATTAGCAGAATCATTAAGAACTCATGCTTTCATCTTAAATGTACATTTGTATGAAATAAAAAGATAATTAAGATTAAACAAAGTCAGTAATGCTACACGACTCACTGAGAAGAATAAGATCAACAGACCAGGGCTGTCAAATAGGGCCTAAAGCAGGCATGTCCAAAGTACGGCCCGCAGTCAGATTTCATGCGGCCTGCAGCTTCATTTTTATAATATAATATTTATGGCCTGCTAGGATTGTCAGATACTGTATGGCTGGAAGATTTGGCTTTTTTGGTTGACATAACGAAGCATCTGAATGCATTAAACCTTAACCTCTAAGGACGTAACTGCTGATGTACCTGTAGATGTGAAACAAAATATCTTTCTTTGTTATCTGACTTCAGATGTTTGGTTTTTAGATTTGTTCACGCCTGATTGGCTTAGATTTGATGACATTCTTCACATTGACAAATCTGGCCCTTTGTAAAAGAAGTTTGGACACCCCTGGCCTAAAGTATACAATTCAATCCTACAAAGAGTTACAGGAAACCTGCAGTCACTGTTGCACATGAAGGTGTCAGAAATAACACAAACCACAATGAAGAAAATATACATTGTAATGTGATGATAAGAGGAGACCAGAAGGATAATGTCTCCTCAAATATGTAGTAAGTAAAGTTGTTATGAAACATGTGAACAGCTGTCTAACACCTGTGGACTAAAGGTGTGCATTTGTGAAGTTTAGCAGAACTTTATTTAGTCATACCACCTGCTGCAGTAATGAATATCTCAGTACTGAGCTTTGGTGCAAAGGCTAGCGACGGTTTCCGTATTTTCTGACCCATATTTGCTAACATTAGCTGGCTAGCTCTACTAGCTGGTTGCTAGTAGGTCGGCTGCAAAGTAACGTTAGCACAGCAGAGACATTTAGCTAGTTAGCCTTAAATAATATAAAAATGATAACTCACAGTTATTGACGACTGTCCTCCGCTTACTTCCAACCTGGAGCGACACATTTGCACTAACTCTCTAGGCCTGGAGTCCAGATATATGAGCTAACGTTGTGGTCAAAGCCAAACAGTATTTGGTAAACCTGTTAGCAACACTCCACATAGCGACGGAGCCTCACGTTACATTACCTTTTCCGTAGGACGACTCCACTTTCTTTGATGGCGGGGGGAAATGCTGAAACTAGGCTTGGCAATTTGTAAAAAAACAAAACAAAAATAAACAAATAAACTGCAGTAAACTAACATTTGTAACTAAGTTGTCAAGCAAGCGGTGCATTCATTGGGCCGCCACACTACCACACCACCGGAATGTTTGGTTTTCTGTCCCCCCCCCCCCCATCGAGCAAAAGATTTGAATTACCGCCACCTCAAGGATGGAGTGCGAACAGCAAAAAGAAAAGCAGGCTACTGGCGATTCACCTACTAGACTGCAGTGTGGAGCAGTATCAGTGTCAGTGTCAGGAAAACTATCAAATGATAAAGTGATTATCCACCCAAAATATTTAAGATTTTAAAGGGGAAGTCACACGCAGACAAACCCAAAATTGCAAGTTGAATATGACCTGATAGAGACTTTGTTTGATGTGTTCCATCAGTTTAATCTAACAGTCTTACTGCTGTTATATGGTCCTTTTTTCTGGTTCAAGGAGAGGTGTTCAAATTCACAACCACTAACCACTGACAGTTTATTACATAAATAATGTGCAACTGTAGGTCAAAACATAAACATAGTTGTAAACAATGGCTGAATTCCATTTGTCTACTTCAGTTTCAAAGTCCCAGTATTGTTCATGCTCTTCCAATAGGAATGAGCCTTCATAAACCTTATATGTAACGCCTGTTCTTTCCTGTCCGTGACATGTCATATCGTCACAGTAAGTATGATCTTCTAGCCAGCAGTTGGACTCATTTTACATTGTAGTGAAGATATTAGTTATCACTTTCATACTGTATATTACTTTGTATTTATTGTCAAGGAGTACTACTCTGACTCTCTTTATTTCTTGACATATTCAAATGAATGCATGCTGCACTTCTTTTATTATTCCTGTTCAAATGAGCAAACAAAGGGATAATGAAAATAAACAGTAGGGTGGAGACAGAACTTCATTTGTTAATACTAAGGCTGGCAAAATCCAACTTCAAAATATTTTAGATCAAATGCCTGAGTATTAATAATGTGTCAGCATTTTTGCGGTGACCTTTGGTTATTTAGGTTTTGGTCAGCACTCACTGGATTATGTGGAAGAGACACAAGGGTTAAATATCACTCAGCTAGGGGAAAAAAGTTGTATGATTTAACTAAATTCATCTTTTAAAGACTGAGGTTTGAAGAACCTGTCTCTCAATAATATTGATAAACACTATTTTCTTCTAGTTTGGAACAAGGTCAGCTTGTTAAGCCTTGGTGTTCCCTGACGTCCAGATGTAAAAGACATATAGTGTCATAGATCTATGGTAACTTAAGCTCTGAGAACCATACGCATACATCAGGAATGAATGCTTGGGATAGGAATACATCTGAGCTGGGACAAGACTTAGACTGTGATGCAATTTGAGATAATGTTATTGGTGCTTCAAAAAAAAAAAAATCATCAGGATACACATTTGAGATTTAGACCTCGACCTCAGATGGGACTGGTACCTGACATACACTGCTTATTTTGCTCCCACAGAACTGTTCTTTTACATATGTTGTACGGGAGTGTCCAGAGGATTTTTGGTCTTTGGAGGAAGGTTATTAATATCTTTGCAGATCTAATAGAGGTACTAACAGAACCTACCACACATCTTCTAAATGATGATTCTTACTTTTCTCTTGTGAACCAGCCTGCTTCTCAGAAAATTGTAATCAAAGGTTGGAAGCCTCATCATGATATTTCACTGGCTTATCTGGAATTATCACCAGCAAGAATCAGTGATGCACAACCAAACTCAATTTTAACGTGGATAAATTTAATATCTAACTTAAAAGATTGCCTTAATAAGGATATCCTGTCTGCGGAGGTAATACCGTCCTGTTGGTTGGTGGAGTTGTGGGGAGAACAAAGGAGTATCTGTTGTATCATCTGTATTTTGTAAGTGACCAGGAAGAGACATAATAAGTTAGTATCAGTACATCAGAAATTACCAAACTTACAGAACATCATGTCACTTCAGAGCAGCTGGATTTATTTTGACAAAATCAACAGGTTAATGACAACAGCTCTGCTGTGTATTTGACTTTATTAGCATTTAAAATGAACGATCACAGAGAAAGTTAGAGATGACTAAAGATTGTTCTGTTACTGACACACTGACCCTCACTGGGCATGTCATCATTATGATAAAGCTATGTTTAACCCGTACACACTGAAACACCAAGCCGGCGTTTTTAAGATTTTAGTGTTGACTGAGGGCTGAAATGGAGAGGAAAATATGCAAATGTAACCAACACACTTCAACGTTACTAATACCTACACCTGCAGCACTGGGGTGACCAGAAAGCTCACAACATACTCAGGACAGACTATGCACATTCTTTATTAGATCCTTCCCTACAGGTAGCCTTCACGTGAGAACCCATTCATTTGCAACAAAACAAACAAAACGTTAAACAAATGCCGTACTCACAGAATTTGTGCAACTTCACACAGATCTACATAGGCGCCTGTGTAGTCTACGTCATTAAACTCACTAACGAGGTGCAGCCATTGCCCCCTGGGTGATACAGATGATAAATATGCCCCAATCACACGTGCAGCTAAGACATTTAGTCTGTGTTAATGATGGAATGGTGACAGGGATGTGTGTTGTGCGAGCAAGGCGGAGGCCCATCAGACGAGGAACACAAAGTTTTTAAAATCAGTCCCAGGGCCTTCTCCTGCAACTGTGCGAGTGCTAGGGATGTCCACCTGAGGGCGCTGTAACAGAGCACAGTGAAACACAGAGCACATTCAGAGCTTTGTCACAATCACACTTGCACACACAGAGATGTCTCTATATTTAAATGCGAAGAATGAGTGAAGGCCGAGGAGCTGGAGACATCAGAAACTTTCAGAATTACTTACTGCAGCTGTAAACACGCTATCACGCGTTTGTTTTACATGCTTTATTCTTCAGGAAAACTGTTAGTGCTGACTGTTAAATGACAGTTAACAGGTCTGTCCAGATTTCAGCAGCAAGAGACGTTGTGATGACTCAGTCTGTTCCTTTATCGCAGACAAATGCAGACTCTAAATGATTAGATTCAATGTTCAATGACTGCTGAGAAAGCACAGCTCATACTTTTTAAGGTACTTCTAACATTTTTTACTGTTTTACCACTGAACCTATAATGCTGTGCTACTGGAGCTCATTATATTATAGTACTATCATACTTGTGCTTATTCACACTATACTACTTTAGACATCTCCCCAGGGTTCCAGTTTACATTTAACAACAGGAAGACATTCATGCACGATGCAACAACCAAGCAGAGCTCCTGAAGCCTCTCACCTCCTCATTGGTAGAACTTAATCTCTGTGTCCACGCTATCGAAAAACAAGTCTCCCAGTTCTTCTCCTGGTATCTCCCCGCTCAGCATGGCTGAAATCTCGCTCAGACACTGCGACTCCAGCTCTCTCAGAATCTCATAGGTAGCTAAACCCTGCCATGGAGAGAAAAATGACAACAGAGATCTCAGAACAACAGTAACACCTGGGTTAAATGGTATCTGCATATCTTGTTTAACCCGCTTAAACAGTGCAGTTTATTCAACTACATATTAAACCGCGGTCAGGCCTCTATATGTAATCTATGTATGTGCATTTACAAGAATCCTGATCCCACTCTTGGCCTTCTGAAGGTCTGTTTCAACCAGACGTCTGTGGCGGGAGACTGAGACTTAATGACAGCAGTCGCACACCTGCTATCACACGCCTCCATTTCCTCTACAGGATAATCTGGGTTTCTACACACTCATGCTGCTTCACCAAAACAGCAGCAAGAGATGTGTCCCAACTCCATACTACATACTCATAATATACAAGCACGTAAGTGCTTTGGACAAACAGGAAATGATGCAGCACAACCAAAATACATCAACCTTAGGTGACTTTGAAATGTCACTGCCAACTAACCCTGAATAACAGAAAGAGAAATACATGCGATGCAGACGAAAGCGCCACAAAAAGTAGAAGGACCTTTATCTGGGATTGTTTTCTCAGAGTACGGTTTTATGCAAACTGTTTTATGCAAACTTTTAGGGCAACACAGAGAAGTCCTTTACGTGCTTGGGATGAAATTGTGACAGTTTGCATGTCAGTCCAAGCCAAGTTTAAGCCCCACAAAAAGCTAGTAAGTAGACTCCATTTGTCAGATTGCGTATTCCTAAATCAAGAATGACCTTTCTCATGCCATGTGTCAGTCTTACTTGGTCTGGTATGACTAGTAGCTCCTGGTAGCTAATGTTAGAAAACTGCAGATAGATATTGTTTTAACCGATATTAATAACTTAAGTTGCTGACTTAATTTCACTTCATTACTTGTGGTAGTGTTACAATATGTTTTAATGTTTGGCTGCTGTTCGACATAGACTCGACTTTCATGTTTTACATCTTGTCTATCGATTTCCTTTTTGAATTGCACTGCAGAAGCACAGTGAACATCAACAGCACGTTCAAAAAGGAAACATACTCGGTATGAATACTGACTGAGTATATTTATGTTTTTCACTTTACAGTGTGAATGCACATCATTCTCAAAACCTGCTTTGAATTAGTATGTAGTATGAAACTGGGAATTTATTAACTACATCAGATTCTATCTCAGTTATACATAATTAAAAAAAAACACAAGTCATCTCAGACAGGATAGTCTGGCTTTAACGTCACTTTGTTTTGAAGCACTAATACCTCCCGCATTCTCATGTTAATCTCTAGTTGCACAGAGTAGTCATGATTGAAACCTGCTCTTTGGCTTTGAATGTGTACTTGTAGCCTGTTTATGTTTAGTCTACACTCACGCCATGTGTCTTGTCTGCACTAACTGTGAGGTCCTGTTATGTTTTGCTCTGCATTGGGAGTGTCAGTCCTGAGCTGTACGACTCGCCTGTAATTTATCTGACCAAGTTCACCTCTCAATAAAATGTTGTGGATGTATAAATGAGATGAACGTGAACTTCCAGCTCTGCCAGGATCTGTGCAGGACTGTCATTGACCTAGGTCGTCTATCAGTGCCCACCGGGTTGGTCTCCATGGTGATAAGCGCCTCCTGGTGGGCCTTGTACAGGTCATGTCTGCGGTCCACCTGGCTCTGAAAGCGAGGCTGCTTCCTGACAGGGTCTTCTGGGCCAAACTGTGGGGAGACCACCCTCGGCACTGGGGTGGAACAGTCCGAGAAGACAAAAGGCTTGAATACAGACCTACCAGGGCACAGGATGGGGTGGGTTGACAGGGAGAGGAACAGGAAAGAAAAAAATGCAGACTCAGAAAATCCCATCGACCCAAAGTGGAGACAGAATGCAAGAAAAGTTCAGGAGGGAAAGAAAGAATCAACATCGCTCTACAGAACCTACCACTCACCAGGAATGCATCTGATATAACATGATGTTGTTTCACCAGTGTCCAGTGTCCCACTGGTTGCGCAACATGTTTCAGTCCGACACCACGCAACTAAATTTAGGATATATTTAAAATGTCCAACTTTTAGGACATGTTTGCTGGGTGTCTGGGGTGAAATGCTAAAGTAGAAGTTGAGGTAGCATGAAAAACGTTTTGCAACATTTAAAACATATATAGGCAGTAATGTTTTCACGTGTCCTGGAAAGAACTATATAATTTAGTGCCAACTACAGCCTTATTACATAATAACGTGAACCTATTTTTCATGTTCATCACATAATCTCTCTGTACATGTGAGATAGTACATGTACATGCTCTTTACAGTGAAGAAAGAACCGTGAATATTATTTAGAAATTGTTAGAAATTTATGTCCATCTTCCCTGATTTCTGAAAGAAAACACCCAACACAGCACACACACAGATATAATATATAATTTTTGGGTAAAAGTATACAATACAGATTCAGTTTGCTGTTTGTGACAAAAGGTTTTGAAATACTATGGCAGTGCTGCATGAGGCAGTTGTTTAGAACAGCAAATTGAAAATTGAAAAGCTTTCATTTAACAGGATTAGTATAGTGTATTAGTATCTAAAAATAACAACGGTTATGCTTTTGTTACATTATTATGAAACGTTTATATATACAGATGCAGTGGGTCCTCTTCCATGGAGTCTGCCATGTTGCACCGCCATGTTTCTACAGTAGCTCAGAACAGACAAACTAAACACTGACTCTAGATAGGATCTGGACAGATAGTGTGCCATCGTAGTTTCTCTATCACACCTGGAACCGGTCGGTAAGTGGAAGGGTTCCAATCCACATCTATGCCACTAGGTGTCACTAAATCGTACACACTAATCCATTAACTGGTGTTCATAATCTAGAGGAATACATAGTTTAGTTAGGGTCATACCTCGAGGGGTCTGGGGTGGCAGTGAAGAAATGGATGCAGGGCAGGCTGGTGTCTCTGGGCAGGATAGACACCATGCTGCCTGTGGTGCAGAAACCTCCAGAATCCATGCAGATGCCACTGGGCTTGTCCCTCAGAATGGACATCATCACCTCTGCCGTCACTGAGCCTGAGACCAGAGACAGCACAGAGGAGCAACATAGCAGATGAGTTGATGAGTTACAGTTCTCAGGGTGATGTCCAAAGGCATTCTGGGAAATGTAGGAGTGGCCCATCCTCACCATCATGTTGCTGGAGTAGCTCTGTGCCTCCCTTGTAGCGTTTTTTGGCAAGCTCCATCCTGGCAGGTGGGTTCCTGGGGCTGAACACCTCAGAGAAGTTGAACTCTCCTTCACCATCCCACCAGCCCTGAGCCTGGGCCACGCTCCGCAACTCCGGGTGCTCTGCTGAGACCTCAGTACCAATGGTCAGCTGGTTGGAGATGTTCTTCACACCCTCTGAGAAGAGAAATTGGCTGTTAGCATGTGAAGACCACTGGCTCAAACCATTTTTCCTCCTAAAAGCTGTTTGGGAGCGTGACATGGTTGAAATTTTCATCCCATTCCCCCGAAATGTGCTGTTCATAAGGAAATGTCTCATTTGTGCTGTATCTGAACACACACTGAGCAGAGCAGCTTGCAAGGTTTAGCTCCACTTGTTAGACTGATCCAACCCTGATGAATGAGCGTTTCTTCACCACAATTTCAGGATTCCCTGAATTATATGACACATCTCTATAAGCTGTGGTCTCATGCTGAAGAACGAAGAATGAACAAAGAGATCTGAATGGGATTTATTTACTTTGTAGTTTAGCTTCCCACATTAAAGAGCAATTATGAGTCATGTAAGTATTTAAATATTTCATATGGATTTTCAGCATTCTTGTGCGGTGTAGTGTTGATTTGCTCTTTAAGGCTGATTAAGCAGCTGAGCACTCAATGCATAACTTTAAGTCTGGTTTAGCTAGATACCTTTCAGTGTAGCTTTAGAGATAGTCTGTTGGTCGGCCTACAGCTGTGGAAGTAACTGCTCAATAGCCATGACAGACTTTCACATTTCACGTAGTGCCACCATCAGGTCTAGATTTCAATTTGTCCAATACTCTGGTTTATTACAAAACACCTGAAAAACACACATTCCCATCAGCCTCAGCTGTACTTTGTGTTTGGTGCTAATTAGCAAATGCCTAAGCTAATATTTTAAACTAAGATATTGATGAAGGTAAACATTATACCTAACAGCAACATGATAGCACTTCTGGGCACTATATAGTGGATACATTTACATACTCAGAGTTGGGAAACTGTACTTGGAGTAGTAAAAAGGTGATTTCGGACAATGCCACTATCTTGTTAAAAAAGTATCTCGCACTATAGTTTTTATGTTCCTCAAACAGGAGTGAATAATGCATTTACTGGGACTATTTTCAGTCTCAGACGTATTTGGCGTCCTTTGTTGTCTTATTGAGATGTGTGACAAAAATCACCCCATTCAAAGCCAACCTAAAGCTGAATTTTGCAGATACAAAGAGGGATTTGATCTAATCACTGACCTATCTCAGTCAGTGTTTCAGCTTTCGGTTGTACTGTAAACTGTTATGTTGTATTCTTAGTTACTATGTAGATTTTGGTTGTATACTGTAATTCTATTTTTTTAAAGAACTTTTGTTTTGTTTTTGTTTTTTGTCTACACTGCATATGTAACACCTATTGCATTGTACCTCTGTCCTTGAAGAAATATCCCTCCTTAGTTGCTCTTTCCGAGGTGTTATTTTTTCCATATCTAAATTGGTATGGCAACAATAAAGGGTTTCATTATGCTGTAAAGACTGTACAGGTCTCTAAAGGAAATTGTGTGAATTTGGCTTTTATAAATAAACCTGACCTGACAGTAAGAGATGACATTGCACACAAAGTACCAATATCAAATAACACACGGTCTAGTTAGATTTTGTATTTGGATTAGACCTTATTATTTATAATGAACCTCATAATTAACCTGAACAAATTGTCTGTGACATTAAAGGGGTACGTACACACACACACACACACACACACACACACACACACACACACACACACATATGCACACAAATGGCAAGTTGCTACAGCTTCATTTTAGCACAGTCAAGTGAAAAGTAAAGATTGTATTTTGTTTCATGTGAGCATCCTCACCCGTGACCTTCTGTGCCACCCACAGCCTTCCGGCAGTTTCCAGTACCCAGGCCTCGTTGCGGTCCACCAGGAGGAAGGTGTTGTGGTAGCTGAAGGGCTCAGGGTCCTCCTTGCACTGCCCCCCCTGGCCATGCTGCTCCAGGAGGCCAGTGATCACTGTCAACGCTGCCCACGCACTGTCCCCACGCTCCAACGCCAATCTTACAATCAAAAGTCATGCACGTGTTCCTCATTACAAGGCAATAGTTATGTAGTCATAAATGTTAATAAGTGATTTAAAGGTACAGTGTGTAGAATTTAGTTGCATTTAGTGGTCCAATCACTGCATTGCAATCTCCTCACATCACCCTCACCTTCCTAATGTAAAGGAGAAACAACACTTTAAGGACCCTGTTTAGAGTCAGTATTTAGTTTGTCTGTTCTGGACTACTGTATAAATAAGGTGTTTCAACATGGCGGCCTCCATGAAAGGGGACCCTCTCCCACTGTAGATATAAAAGGATATTTTTTAAGTAACAAACATAAAAAGATTCTTATTTTCAGGTGATTATACATGCATCAAAACATAGTTATGAATATTATATTCCATGTTTGCCTTATTCTGAAAATAGAGGCCCCAAATCTTACACACTGTACCTTTAATTAACAGGAACAATGTTTTTGTAATGTGTTATGTAATTTATTGTTTGATTGGTGCTATCTGATTAGCCATGAAAACCAGTTGAGTTGTTTGATGTTTACTTGGCTCACTGACGTGTTTTTGAGGAAATGCTACTGCAGTGCTACACTCCAATAGTACTTACTACGCCTGTCATAACATGCTTGTGACAATCTACACACCCTTTTGATCAAAGCCTCAGAGGATTAATTTAATACTTGTACTGAATAGCCAATATCCAAACTGTACTTATTGAGGATGCAATAGTTGCTCCCATCAGCTCTGAAGATTAATTTATCTTTATTGCTAAAATTTGCTAAGCTGTTTATTATCCAAATGGATTGGTTTAGTATCAAAAGGCTCACCGGACAAGGTCCATGCCCAGCAGAGCCTCTCCTGGAGCGACAGGCTCTCTGGTCCAGACAGCCTCATTCCCAATACAGACCCCCTGGTCATTGGCTCCCATTTCAGCGCCCCACATCCAGGCAGGCTTGCTGAGGATGACGGCGTGAGTCTGCTCCACCTGAGGGATCTCAATGTATGTGCACTGCAGACAAATATGAGACATTAAAATCGTGATGCATTGCACAAACAGTTTCTGAGTTATGTGTCTGGTGCAGACATGCAAAGCTGGCACGCGCGTAATGGGCAGAAACTGCATTAATCTCCCAGGATATATAAAGCTCAACACTCAATGCTAGTCAGCACAAAGCCACTTTCCACATCACTGACACTCAAAGAGCAAAATGACATCCTCGTCTTGCACAGATGTGCATCTTATCGCTCGCTGCTTGGCACATCTGTATTCTGTATTTCAAAACATCTATACAGCAATACAGTCACATGAATAAGGCCTTTCTAAGACATATCAATGCATCCGTTACTTCCACTCAGAACAGTAATGAAAGAGGGAGAGAGAAGAGTGCTTCTGCATTTTAACAACAGATATTTTCAGAGTTAGTGTGCAACATTTGTGTCACAACTGCATAAGTTTAAAGGGCGGGTTCACCCCAAATTACACAAGTTTTTTTAATTTTTTTTTTTTATTTAATCTGCCCAGTTTTGAATATATCTACCTGTATTAATACTATTTAGTCGGTGATACTAAAAGCAAAAGTTAATCTAACAGCAACATCTCTTTCAGAGACAGCACCCCTGTTACTCTGGAGAACAACTTTACATCAGGTACCACTGTACTGAAACACTGTCACCATGTCAGGTGATGCCAGAATACTAGCCATTTTCTATTTATGGCAACAGGTTGCAGGTTTAGTCTTTAACTCTGCAAGTTGTCAACAGTTAACATAGGGACTATTTCTTGTGTAAAAATAGTTCTACTCAAACTTGTTTACAGCAAGGACTGTGTTATCCAGAGTGACTTTTTCTTATTTCATAATTGTCTGTTTTTAATGGCACAAACATAACATCATGCACCTCCACTGTGTTTAGGTGAAGGCAGAAATCTCAGAAGCAGACAAATAAGACAAAAACTGTATGACCGAGAGGTGAAAAGGCCAGTTCAAACTTTCACTTCCTTTAAACATTAACGGGGAAGAGTCTGAAGAGTCCATGTGTAAATAATTTACCATTCAGTACTTTGTGCAGATGGCCTTATTGTGAATATATTAAAACTGAGCAAATGCATGATTTGAATCTTTTTTATTCTTGATTTATTTTCTGCAATGCATCAGACTGTTGTCAGTCAGCTGCACGAGCAGCAGTGGTGATGGTGGACTGTAAGAGTCCAGGGCTGTTTTACCTCCAGCATGGTGCCTGGAGGGTGAGATGCTGCGGGGTAGTGGGCCACCTCCTGCACCTCATCCCGGGGACGGTCGGAGTTCTTCCCAAAAATCACATGGTCATCGCGAGAGCCGGGGGGTAAGGACACAAAACAATCACATGACATGGGAGCCTCTGCCATCCTGCAACAAGGAAGAAAACAACTAAATAAAAGATGGGTGGGAAACACTTATGTAAACAATCAGATTTCAAACTAATCACAAGAGTCTGACAATGTGTTTGACATCCAGCACAAGTGAGCCTACACCCTCTCTGACCATAATGTGCATGTGTGGAGTGAAGAGGAGAGAAGTCTCCTTCCATTCCCCCACCCAGCTGCTTTTTTCAGTGCAGAAAAGTCAGGATTGAGCCGGTGCACTGCCCATCCCTTTCACACAGGGATTAGGAGGCAGTCTTGTGCAGGAACACTTTATTGACTGTAATCTTCACAAATCCGACCGCCACGTTGCTCCATTATCGCCCTCGCCTCGCTTTTTTTTGGCGACCATGAATCGGCTTTCAGTCCGGAAATCATGTCGCCCCCCCACCCCTCCAAAAAAAAAAAAAAAAGAAAAAAGTGCGCCGATGATCGCAGACGTGTGTGTGCGGAGCTCGGTGTGAGATCAGTGTTTGTTCACAGACATAAGGCCTGACGGAGCTCGCTGTCACTCCCCGTGTCTTTCCGGAGAGGCGACGCGCCTGTCGCTTCGTGTCATTCCGCCCTTATCGTGGGGGTGTTGGAGCAAAAAGGGCGAACTTCAGGGCTAATACTCTGCAAACTAGAGCTAGTGTGCGAATGCTGCTGTAGAAAAAGATGTTTACCTTTTTGGTTTTTGTTTTTGTTTTAGTCAATGGTGAGAGCGGATCGGCCGGCTGGGAGAAGGCAGGTTTGTAGATACCGGGTCACGTGACCGAGAAATCCAAAGGTATGTACTTAAAGGTCTCGTCTCGTCTGGCCACAAGCACAGCTCACCGTCTCACACAGGCGTCCAGTCCACACCTGTGAAAAGCTGCACAGCAGGCCTGAGTGATGATGTAGCTCTTCATCATGATTCTGCCTCCCCTTCACTGCGAAAAAAAAAAGAAAAGAAAAAAAAAAAAAAAAAAAAAAAAATCACACACACTCAATCCAGTGTTATTACTAAGATGTTAACCATAAATAAAAATCTTTATTTTGCTTTATTTCTGCCCTTTCAACACATCCATGCACTGTATATAAAAATGAGAGTGTATAAAACTGTAATTATATGCAAATTATTTGTTTCGCCATAGTCGCTGATTATCAGCTTCGCTCAAACTCATGAGTTCATGTCTGTGTGACTCAAAATGATGAGCTGGACAAACGTCTTACCTGGCATTCACTAAAGTAAACAAGCGAACATTTTCATAAGAAACGCTGCTAAAACAGCAACCGAGCTGAAGACGCTCTGCTGTCATCTTTTACACATCACTTTGTTCGATGTATGATGTGTTTTGTAGCTCTGGAGTGAACTTTCCAGAGTTTGAAAAATAAACAAATAAATCAGTACCCTGATGATGTCATCGGGGTTATGATTGTATGGAGTTGCATTATGGGAAATGTAGGATCCCATGTTTAAGGAGCTTGACTCACACTAAAGTCTAGAATATCTCTGCTTCTTCAGTTTTGACCATTCTTTTTAAAAATCTGTCTCTTGGGAGTAAGTAAAACCGCTATACTGGACTTATAACTGCTCTTTTCCATTCATTTATGGGTCGGTATTAAGGTGTATATTCCTGTATATTTGGTGATAAGTTTGGCACGTGTATGTTGGTATCTATCTCTGTCTTACTGAATAACATTTTATTCATTCTTTTCTATACTTGCTTTATTAAAGGACCAGTGTTTTGGATTTAGTGGCATCAAGTGGTGAGGTTGAAGATTCACACCAGCTGAACACCCCTCGACTCACCAACCCCTTCCAAGCAGTAAACACTAGGCAATGGCAGTAAAACCCGAAAAGTCCTTTCTAGAGCCAGTCTTTAGTTTGACCATTCTAAGCTACTGTAGAAATATGGTGATTCAACATGGCAGACTCTGTAGATCTCTGTAGATATAAAAGGCTCATATATAAGGTGACAAACAAATTAGGGTGACAAACAAATTATTATTATTTTTAAGACATTATAGGCTAATGAAAACATACTTCTGAATATTATATTCATTTTTTACCAAAAGTCCCCTACATGTTACACACTGGAGCACACACACTTCATGTACTAGTAATGATAATCCTTTAATTTAGAGACCTCGGACCATGTATCAAAGCTTTCAGCAGCGGCCCAGATTTGAGTCATGTCTTCTTGTCTCTCTCCACTGCTTTTCTGTCTCTCTGTCTATACTGTCACTGTCAAATAAATAGTGACTATTTTTATAGTGTTGTGTAATTGAATCTATGACAAGGCATCAGATGTAGATCGTTTTATGTTCAGGATGGAAAATAGATCTCTAGTTGGCAAATTCTCCAAGATGGCACCACGTGGGTGGCAGCCATTACAGCAGCATGGACCTTTCTGTGTTTTTTTATATAATGAAGTACTTTTCACTGTTACATTCCACTCTATACATACATACATACATACATACATACGTACATACATAACTCTTGATAGATTTCATTTAAATCATACTATGCTCTGCAATCATTTTTTCCTTTGCAGATATATTTGTCTATAATTTGTATTTGCAATGTCCCCTGCTGTATTCTTTGTAAAATCTAAAACATGTTTTTGTGGCAATATTTCCATTTTACACCATAGTGTATTCAATGACCTGTTCAGTCATTTATGTGAAATGATCCATCATATCTGTATATATGTACTATATTTGAAAGGTGTATACATAACCCTTATTTTATTTTATTATTTTATTTTTCTCTCTTTCTAGTATATCTAGTATTTTACTTTGTTTTTTATTTATTAATTTATCTTATAATATAATAACTTGTATTAAATAAATGTATTTTACATTTACTAAAATGTCTTGTCTTTTCTGAGGAGTCACAGTTTTTTTGGCACTGCTTTTTACCGGTACTCTGCATCACATGTTGGCTAATCAGTGTAATTAAAGTTGGGCGAATTCCTGTGTGTCAGTGGGTTTATCGAGTGGGTGTCTCCCATCACTGGCGTTTCACTGAATTATGTCGCTGACACTTCCTGTCTGTGGCGTTCCAGACACACACACACACACACACACACACACACACACACACACACACACTTCTAGCACCTTCCACCTGCTTGTTGCGGATACATTTGGTTGAATTTGTACAGCAGCAATGAAATCAAAAAAATATTTTTCTAACAGCAACATGTCATAAGTGCCCTGGCTACTCTGACTATGATGAACAGAAAATGTAATACAAAAGCAGAAAGAAGTTCATCTTTAAATGCCATTTTTCACCTTTTCCCGTTTGCAGACCTCTGAATTTCTGCTCACGCCTCCAATTTATTAATCTTCAGTAATTCATATACATCTGGTGTTGTGTTCTTTGCTTGTAACTTTACACATGAATCTTTATGTCCCCGTCTTGTGTTAGAGCCAGAAAAATTGTGCCATAAGGTATAAACAGGTTTGCAGTTGTTGTGAGGCAACTATAGAATTAGCATTGGTATTTAACTGTGAAGTTTTAGACTGCAACCATCTAAACTCCCCTCGCCTCACCCTCTCCTCTCCTTCCAAGCGTGAATGAGAAACTACAGTGGCCACCAGTGTTTGGTTTGTCTGTTCAGGGCTACTGTAGGAACATGGTTGTTCAACATGGAAGACCCCATAAAAGATGACGAAAAAAGGTTCATTCTAAGGCAACAAAAACAAAAAACATATTTATGAATATAATATTCCATTTCTGCCAATAGATCTTACTCACTGGAGCTTTAAAGCTGCACTAATCAATATTTTTTTTTATAATAACAACAGATCAAATAATTACATGTAATGTAAAAGGTGGTGCTTGTAGTGACAAAACCACAAATAATTATTACCCAATTTTGCAGTTCCCCACAGCTCCCAATGCTTCCATTTTATGGCTAAAAGACTTTACTGTTTTGGTTCACTCTCACTGTTTTCACCAACTTCATTTCCAGATGCAAGAAGCAGCTGTTTTCCATGAAAAAGCGAAAGCGAAAAATTAATACTAAACTTACATTTATCAAGTAGCCAGAAACACAACTCTGTATTGAGGTGGAAGCAGAAATCTGCATGCTTAGTTAGCTACTAAATCATGTTTTCTGGTAATTTGGGTCAACCAATTGTTTGAAATGTAATAATAATTTATGATAATGTAAAAAATAATAATCACAATAATTAAAGTGACTGGACAGCATGACAACATGCAGTCAAACTAATAACCTGTGCTAATAATAGGTTGTTGGGGATGTGTAAACCTGCCTGGCTGCATTGCAGTGACAGATAACATTCTTGTAAGTAATGTCATTTCCAACGTCTAAATGAGTCTGGTGTCGTGTCAATAACGACGGCTCATCAATATGCATGTCAATGGGCGCCATTCTTAAAACTGACTCATGTTGCGTCTGTCAAGTTTTGGTGATGCAATCACTTTTATAGCAGTAGTTAAATAACAGTTCACACGCACACCGAGTGCATAGGAAACAAGGAGTGCCAACCTAGCTGCTCCGAATGTTCGACAAATGGTTGTGTTTTGAGATCCAGCACCTGGACCCTATCGGTGTTCAGTTATGCCCAGATTTGTAGGAGGTGTTGAGTTATTTTTTGAAGCAACTTGGCGGTGAGAGGTATTCACTTGTGGCTCACTAGGAATGCTGAAGGCAACAGGACAGAATTCTTGAGAGATTTTTGAGGAGACAACCTGTTACCTGAACAGCACTCGGCTACTTCCACACCCTCTCCGGCCTTTCATCTCCTGGAGCGTGCTGACAAGCACCGCACATCCTGTCTGCCCTTACACACAAACAGTAAAAACACCATGAGAGGTAAACACACACCTGAGCCAAAGGCAGACACACCCAAAGGCCTCGCACACATGTACAGTACACACACACACACACACACACACACACACACACACACACACACGCTCGGGCACAGAAACAAGCACAGACAGAAGTGTGAAACTAAATGGACGAAATGAAAAACAAACCTTGTAAATAGTTAACAACAAACAGAAGTGTTAAACCATGAAGCCATGAAAAGGCAATTCAAACGCAGATTTAGTAGAGTAAAGTCACAAACATGATTGGCTATGGAGTTTTCTGGGGCCTTTTCTTGTCCTGTAAAAACATATTTTTTAATATTTAACATCAGTTCCAGTGTAGCTAAATGATAGGACTAAAAAACTCTGGAAAATAGTGTATAAAATTACGTCTGTCTGTGTCTGTCCTTACTCAAGTGGGTGCAAATAAGCTGGTGCAAACCACACAAGTTCAAAGATTTCATCAACTTATCAACACCGTGTCTCGGCTCAGTGATGTACTTTCAGTTGCGTGGACAAGAGATCCGCCATTCAGCTTGCTTGGTGAACTCACATATTGACACACACCAAACACACACACACACACACACACACACACAGTGCTAAGCCGAAGACCTCTCTCTAGAGCCACGCAGGCGTCGTGGCCCAGTTTGTAAGACTTGCCATGTGAAGCTGAGGGCCGGCCGGTGGAAGATGAGGGGTGTTAAGGGACGGAAACAGCTGGTGAGAAGCCCAGAGGATATTAATCTGAGGGGGGAGACAGGATGGCAGGAGAGGCCGTCTAATAAAGCATGGTATTACTGCTGCAAAGGTGTGTGTGTGTGTGTGTGTGTGTGTGTAAGTGTCTGTCTGTCTTCCTGGAGGATTACTGGTGAGCTTGAAAAAATGTTGGGTATCTGTGTCCATCTGGCTACTACAAACCTTATGCTCTAAATTTTAAACGTTCCCACATCTTATAACAAATCTGAGGACATTTTCGGGTTGTGTGCTCTGTTTATAGCTGTTAAGGAAATCTGTGATCATCTCCAGTTCATCCGATAAATCCAGCAAGGCACATTTCAAGTTTTACAACCCTTCACACACACAAAAATAAGGGTTTTTGAAAATTAGATAAAATAAAGCGATCCAAATTTTCTCTGAGCAATTAAAGTTCCGGTTAAAAGGCAGAGGTGGAAGATGGGAGGGGAAGCTGGGCGGCATCAGTCGCACAGACAGTAATGACGGCGCCACTGCTGTTTAACAATCAAAGATGGGAGGCGGGGGCTCACAAGGAAGTCTCTCCTCGAAAAATACAGGTGTTTGGTACAATCAAAGCGCAGCTTGCAGAAATGACTGGGTTTGAAGTTGAAAGGGGAGGCAGGAGGAGAGGGGGGCCGTTGTGGTGAGTGAGTGCCTGTATGAGAAAAAAAAAGTGACTCAGAAGACAACTGTGGGCCGGTCTCTCCTCCGGGATTTTGAATAATTAACAAGGATAAGGAAGTTGACTACTAGGTGCTTACTGTTTACTTTGTTTGGATTTTTTTCTGCCTCTGAAGGGGAAGTGAGGCTTTAGGTGGCCTAGCTCTCTGGAGGCTGGCGTGTTGGCAGGAGGATTTGTCTGGGACACCGGTGTGGTTCCCGTGGGACTAGAGACAAGTCAAACCAGCCAGAGGCCAGTGAATCAGAACCAACTTTATATGCTGGGAATCTTGTATACCCAAGTTGTACACACAGAAATACAATCACACACAAACTGTGAGGTCGAGAATTCAGATTTATAGACATGTCTCACGTAAACCATTTTGACCTTCAGGGGAAACAAAGAAAAAGCTTCAAAAACTTGTTCCTGACTAATTACTGTAATTACAAATACAATAGAAACTGACAAGCAATGATAAAGCATGAGTAGGGTGTGTAGGACATAGTTAGTTAGATAGTTCCAGTAATAAAAATGTTATTCTTTCACTATTCTATTCCTTTAAGAGTTCTTGATTTATGGGCATTAAATAAACATTTGCATCTGGAATCTGAAAGACCGCTGAGATACCACTCTCACGTCACCTGAATCCGCCAATAGCCAATTAGCTTAGCTTAGCATGACGACTTGAAACGGGGAAACAGTTAGCTTCCTCTATAGTTAGTTATCTCTCTCCAAAGGTAACTAAATCAACTAAAAGTACCAGCACCTCTGAAACTAAACGACTAACACATTATAACCGGCATGTTTAATCTTTATAAAAACCAAAGCGTAAAATCGACTGATTGTGGGTGCTGTGTGCTGAACTTCTTCTTGGCTAGTCAGTGACTTCCTTCTTTATTTTTTGATTGAACTAAACAAATAAGATACACCATGTTCATTGGTAGACAGTGTTTGCTACCTCTGGATAGAACCAGCTAGCTGTTTCCAGTCATGATGCTAAGCTATTGGTTGCTAGCTGCAGTGTCAAATTTATTTATTATTTTTTGAGTGTCATTGATCTTGCTGGATTGAAAACAAGAGTAAATGTCAGTACTTCAGGAAAAGCCTCCTTGCAAGAGTGTTTAAAGAACCACAAACATTTTCATGTACACACAGCATAAATTCTTATACAAAAAAAATATGTAAGCAGTAACAGACATAAAAACTGTCAAACAAGCTATCTAAACACATTTAAATCATTAGGAGAATTTGTAAGCCCCTACTTGAAATTGCACTGTAATTAAATGTTATTAAGCAGTCTCTTTCTGATTGTGCTGCATTGTATTCATGAGGAAATATGCTTGACTATTTAAAGACATCGGTAAACAACATTTAGACGTGGTGTGTGGTCCTCAATTCAGTGGCCTGATCTCCTCTGTGTGTACAGGTACATTATACTGAAACATATGAGATACTGAGACATTATACTCGTTCAATTTTAAAAGTTTTACATGCAACAAATGTGTCAAAGTACGTTTAAATGTTCTAAGAGTGGATATCCTTGCAGTTATTTCAGAATGACATTTCAGGTGTTACAATCTAAGTCAAGTATCGTGTGCATGGAAACAGCATTTCCTGATCAGCGAGTTCACTCTTTATGGCTGGAAGGTGTGTATAAATCTATCAATGCATAAGCTCAATCAAGATTTTGCCAATATTTGCTGATGGCCCTGGGTTTTCCATTATGTGACCGTCATGTAATCAGTTCAAACTCAGCATTTGTAAAGTGCTGCTTCAGAGAAAGAGGAGCAGAGGGGGTAGGAAGTCACTTCCCGCCGGCCTGTCTGTGGTCTGTGTTTGTCAGTTGATTTGAAGCTGCTCCACCAACATGTTGTGACAGGAAAGGAATTAACTCAGCGAGGAGACAAAATAAAAGAAAAAGGCCTCAAAGGAAGATGATGTTAAAAACTATTAAATGTGTGATGCACATTCAAAACCACAGCAGTCCATTAAACTCTGACATATTACACGACTCGCAGGTTGGGAGAAATTCAACGTTTGGCACGCACTAAAAGCCTTTTGTAGCCGTTCAGTCGTCATACTAAACACAGTTCATACAAATGTGAGATACTGTTTCTTTGAATGGTTTGATGAGCAGAACTGCTGTGTGTTTTCTGCAAAGTAAGATCTCAAAGATTTGTGTATTGTGTGTGTGTTTTGGTCCGAGCCAAACCACCTCTCAGGAGTGTCCGCAATCAAAGGATTTCCAGGTCTCAACTATCTGATTCACAGGCTGCAGTCACTGCACTGACCAGGTTACTGCACCAGAGCTGTACAGTGTAAAAGAGTTGATCTGAATTTTGGTACATCACCATAACCATGACAAAGTGTGCCAACGATGTACCAAGTTTGTTTTATACTCATATTAAATAGTTTGTAGTTTGGAAAGAAAAGTGCTGTAGAAATAAATAAAATGGTTATGAATGTATCATTAAATTCACTCATAAATATTGTCTCCATTTTAATTTGGAATAATGAAGAATAAAAGTTGTAATTTGAAAAAATAAATTGAAGATTAAGTGGAAAAGGCAAGGAGGTGGACTTGATCAAACTGCTGTTTAAAGGTCATTAACATTAATTCTAACAAGTTGTAATAATTCAACTAAATATTCATGATATTTATCTGGCTGTACATCCTGATCAAACAATTGTTTATTTTTATTAATTGTTTTTTGTTGGCTTTTACATGTTTGAAATAAAAATTCTCAAATCAAATCAAACAATAGAAAGGTCAAATTTCCAGCTGATACAGAGCAGTGGTACTTCAGTTCTTACGTACATGTCATGACCTCAGAGGTGTTTCTGTTTAAAGACCCTACTTTTTAATTAAGATGATGTTCTTTGGAGCTTCTTGCTGTTGTATTGTTGACAGTGGTGAAAGAAGAATTCAGATAATGTAGTAAAGTAAAAGTAGAAACACCGATCTGTAAAAATCTGTATCAATCCTACGTTATAGATTTTCTTCAATAAGAGTACAGAAGTTTTAGCAACTAAATGTACTTTAAGTAACACAGGTAAAAGGACTCGTCATGCAGAATGATCCCTGTCATTATTATGGAAGATTTAAACATTTAAGTGGTTGATTCATGTTGTAGTTTGTCAACTAACTGCTTGATTTACTGTTGGTTACTTTAATCAATAATAATGCATTACTGCATATGTGAGTTCACATGTTTTTTCTGTTATCTCCAAAGTTCTGTCAAACAAATGTAGTGAAGTAAAAATCACAATATTTCCTCAAAGTGTTGCGGAGTATAAAGTACATAAAGTACCTCGAAACTGTACTTAAGTAGAGTATTTATAGTAGTAACTGTTTCTGACTGCTGATATTAGACTTTCCAGAAAAATGCAGTGAATACAGGATCCAAATATCTGCACTGAAGAATGAACCTTGGAATAAATTATTTATAATCTCATTTTACCTACAAAAAGAGGTGAACAAACAAACAAAAATAGTCGTAGAAGCAGCCTAAATGTGGGACCTCTCTGGATAGGTAACCTCAGACCCCTCTGACGGACCGTCCCACTGATCCCCGTGTTTTCCCAAAGCGAGCCGTATCCTCACCTCCAGCCGAGGGCGCATCTTCAAAGCGGGGGGACTACACAGCAGCAGAGGGCGGAGCCTGGAGGGACTCAAGACGCACAGCCTATCATAAAGTTTGTCACTCCTGAGAATGCTGCTTACCTGTGCGCCAAAACGCAGATATTGCCTCACCTGGACTGAGTCTGCGATGGAGAAAATCAGATGAAATATGATGAGGATATTATTTTTCTGTGCACTTTTTTCGACGAAGGGAAGAAGCGGCAGAGCTGAGCTGACACAAACTTTCTCCACCCGAGGTGTATTTATTCCAAAAAGAAAATAACAACAGCGGCAGCTCCACAGGTAACTCAGGAATTTCCTATCACTGCGATCTACCGTAAGCGTTACCGTATCTGTTTATATGATAAACGACCTGATCCTGATCTTCATTAACATTACTATAAATGACTGTATGAAACATTGATTAAACGTCATACAGACTTCAAGTTGTCCACAGGGAACTATAAGTTCATACATGAGAAAATCATTTCATATTGAAGGCAGACAAAGAAAGAAAACTGAATGACAAAACATTTAGTACAACAGACGCACTAAACTGCTTTGACTTGGGAAAAATTGAAACATTCCAGAAATTAAAAATCCATAAATCTCCCACAAAGACAACATAAGAGCTGCAATTACAGCATAAACTATTCTAACTCATTTTTGACATGTTCTTGTCATGTACTCTGGAGAAGGTAGATCAAGTAAATGGTTAAGAAAGTTCAATATTAGCCATCTGGATAAAACATGAATATTTTGAGAATTTAGGATTACATGTAGAATGAAATCAAGTGTGGATTATATTTAATTGACAGCAAACACTCAAAAGGCTGACCTGTAGGCGTGGAGGGTCTGTTTCAGTGGGATGTAGCTCAGTATGTCATGTACTCGCATAAAAAAGTTGAAATAATGCAATTATGTGGACTCACACCTGTATAATCAAATCTGTACATTAATGCTGTTGGGAGAATTTTGTGCCACTCATCGTTGCTGTTTATATCAAATTCTGATTTAATGTCGTCATTGTAGCTCTTTTTTCCCCTAATATAAAATATTTTGGTTATTTAAAGTTGACTGCTGTAATTTTTTCATGCTCCCTGTGGGAACAGTCCCCAGGGACCGTATGAAAATGGTTAAAACTGGAGAATAAAGAAAGATTAGAAAGTACAATAAAAGACAAATATGTGGACGGCACTAAACGCGAGAGAGGAAGAATATTTTGAATCAAGATTCAGAAATAGTTTATTCAAGGTGAACCGTTAGTATTAAGTGCACGTGATGGGTTTTGATAATATCCATAAAATTAATGTGTCTGCACATCAATCTGTGCGGTCTGATTGGAGTTCACATTAATTATGTTTGTATAGGATTAGTGTTTCATTCAAAAATGCTGCGGCATAACTGTAGTGATTGCTCAGTATTTCAAATGTCAGTCTTAATAAGAAATATATGCAGTGATTGAACACCAAATACAAGTCATGCATTCAAGACTTCACTCAAGTAAAAGTGTTAAAGTATAAGCAAGAAAACTTAAAGTATCACAAATAAAAATACCAATATGCAGAATAAACGCTGTCAGTTTTATTTCATCATATTACTGCATCATTATTATTAATGTTTTAATATGTTAGTAGTACCTTGTGATTGGTCAAAGTAAAGCTAATAAGTATTTTATATGTCATAACAATTTAATCTAAAACAATGCATCATCTTTTATAAACTAATTGTTAAATAAAACTTTTATATATTATACTGTTCAGTATATATAGTGTTGAAAGTAGCATTCGATTGGAAATACTCAAATAAATCTCTTAAAATACATAAAAGTAAAGTAATTTAAGTTAAGTGATTTAACTTAACAGTACTTGAGTAAAAGTTCTTAGTAACTTTCCATCACTGTATATAAATATCATGACATTTTTTATAGTAAATGAAAATTTCTATGCAAACAAGTGACATGACATTTTGTACATCCAATATTTAATAAACTCCTGTCTGTGTGTTTGATATTTAATCTCTGTGTCCACTAAAACATAAATCCTGAAACAACATAAACAAGCACATGAAACTGTGTTCAAAGAAAATTTTTGAGACTTGTATTTTTGTGTTTATGTTTTTTTTTTTTTTCGAGAACATCAGGAGTGTCAAAGAGTTTTCCAAAGAGAAAGAAATGGAAAGATACAAAAAGGGTGTTAAAGGCTGCTGCCTGTAACTTCTGTAGATCATAAAACATGCAGCAGAGTGTGGAATGCATTTTACATAAAAGCGTATGAATTAGTGTCACACAGATGCTCCTTAATCGCTGAGTATGTAAAGCTGTCAATCATATCTATTCTATTTCTGCACTTAATCATACAGCTAAAGCTGAGAGGAACTGATTAACTGAGACTAGCCTCAGATGGCTGTATGTCCCTATCTTAATCCTTCACTCAGATACGCAAATTAAATTTTACTTTAATGATTCATTCATTCATTCCTCTTATTATTGCACCAACTAGATTTTGTACAGGTTCAAGGGTCTGACTTTACATTACAACAAGTTAAAGTGTTAAATCTCGTCCTAGTACGATCTTTTGACAGCTGACCTGACCCCTGATTGATGTGTTCCTCTCCACCCATCTTGTTCTCTAAGCAGGTTAAAACAAACTACTTGTAGACACCATTTGACCCAGACTGGTTTGTTTGGAGTGTCCACAGAGAGTCAGCATTACTGTTTTATCTGTGTTATTCTAGGTCTGGGAGGAAATAGGAAATAGGAAGACTTGTGCTGGATAGAATGAGGATTAAACTGGGCATGTAAATCAGTCTGAAAATGGACTTCAAATGTGCAATGCAACAGTTTAAAGTAGCAGGTTAGCAGTCTTAAAAAGGGCAGCTTATATTGAAAAAGCACTTTTCATTAGGCTATCAAATCAGAAACACTAGGTGATGAATAAAACGTCTGTGAAAAAGTGTAAAATGTGTCTTGAAACTCGGGAAAATTGCACTCATATTGCAATGAATCACGAAGAGAAAACTTCTTTCCCTCTTCGTGCCTCCTCCCGATGGCAACTTGTAAACCGGGGACTGTGCTGGGTCTTGGTCGGGCAGGTTTTATGACCACAGCTCTGTCATTGCTCCGTACCATCCTCCTCCTCCCAGGCTGCTGTCCCCCCTGGGGGCCCCCCTATGCCAGCTGTTTCCCTTAGGAGCTCTTAGTGCTCCCAGCACTTTGACGATCAGAGGAGGATGCTGCTGTCTTCATTTGTTTACGGTCATGTCAGTAAGAGCGGAGTTGGGGGGGACCATTCCGACGTGCGTCTGAGTCGCATTCCCAAAAAATTACAGAGCAACTCTGGCTCCAGGTCGACGTGATCATAAATCATCTTGACCTTTAACACCAGACCTTTCATCAGGGAATTCCGAACTAATTGGTTTACGATTTCATTGCAACTAGAAAGCATCTGTGAGTGGGTTTGAATGAACCTTTGAGAACGACATGTAATCTTCTTGGTTTGACCGTATTGACTCAACAAATTGAGATCTACTGAGGTGATCGTCCACTGTCAGTCAGAGTGACACCACCTGAGCCACATGACACTCCGCCTGCCTTTAATGGATCTCCCATCAGTCTTGTACGCCTTCCACTGGAGCTTGACCTCTTCTTTCTGGACAACCTTGTGCAATTTGCTATGTCAGATATGGTATCACGATGAATGATCTCAAGACCAACCTCTAAAGCTTCAGACTACTTTACTGTTTCCTGCTGTAAAGATAATTGTAGATGTTCCAGGATGGGGGTGTGGTGGAAGTCAACAAGATTGTTTGGGGCTAGGACATGTTTGGAGGCAAGCACAAGTCTTGCAGGCTGCTCGATTCTTGTCATGAATTTCTACAGACTTGTCCAAACTTTAACAAGCTTCATGTCACTTTTGGAAACCAGAGCCCCTCCCCATGCCTGCTGACACCTTTGAGGTGTGCAAGTGTACATACCTGGAGTGTGTTGGGGACAGGATGCTGTTTCAGAGCGTGTGCCCGTAATTATACACATAGAGTAATTGTTCTCATGTTATTGTTGGTCTCCCATTCTCAGGCTCCTGAATGCCGTCAGTCTGCAACTGTTGATGCATTCTGCCGCCAGTGTGTAAGAGGCGGGGTGTTTTACGGGGCTCCTTTTGTAACTTGCCTGGAGGGCTGTTGTTGTAAATCATGTGTGATTTATAAAAAACAGGTTCTCCTGTCTGCCAGGTTTCATCTCCTCAAACCTCAGAGACGTACAAATAGACTTTGGCCTGCAGCCATACCTCCCTGGAACTTCTTCCTTTACCAAACTGCTCTCCTGTCAACACTCCCCTTCACTCTTGGCCCTCCCCCCCGCTGCTGCCTTTGCACAGGGCCGATGATGTTGTTTTCTTTTGCGCTTGTCTTTGACTGTCCTCCATGGGAAGTACCTGGCAGCGGATGCATGTGGCAGGCTTCTGCCTGGACACGTCTGTCTCCCCCCTCTGTTCTGTCTCCACGGCCACGCAGCGTGAGAACTGCAGTATCCATGGCGATGAAGGAGGTGTGCTCGGGGTTGGTTATTTAAATGTTGTAGACAGGAGGATTTAGGCCTGAGTGTCTGCACTTCTGATGTTCAGAAATGTTAGATCAGCAGAAGCTGAGTAATTTCAAAGCCAGGAAAAAAATGACCTCAGGACTTCAAAGTCATTGCATGTGGTTTAGTGAAGTCATTGAGAAAAGGCAACTGAGTGGGAAAGGCTGAGCTGATACTAGACTTGAAGAGATAACAGTTTGTCTGTTCTTTCTCTCTACAGGTTTTTTCATCGCATCGCCATCCAATCATGTGGTAATATTCTCAGCGCTACCCAAAAGATAGTGAACAACACTTTGAGAGGCTGACCTCATCAACAGTCTTGCACCTGCACCAGCTGCTCACATGGCCCACCCTTACGAGCCCTGGTTACGGACAGCACCACCTAGTGGCAGCTCAGAAGACATGAACATCCCCTCCTGGTGGGACCTCCACAGGGACGTCCAACCTGGGAGTTGGATAGACCTGCAAACGGGACAGGGTGTCGGCTTGCCTTCAGTGAGTCCAGGGAGCTCCATGGGGTTGCAGTCCTCTTTAGGCCCTTACGGCTCTGACCCGCAGCTATGCACCCTGCCTCCAGCTCAGCACGCCCCGGCCTCGCACTCATCCCACCTCTTTCCCCAAGATGGCTTCAAGATGGAGCCACTGGCCCCTGAAATGCTGCAGCAAGAACCGTTCTCCCTGGAGGAACCACAGGAGAACGTTGTCTCTGCCCGTCCCAAGCCCCAACGCCGTTCTTCTTCCAGAGGCGCCGGCCAGGCTGTGTGTCGCTGCCCTAACTGCGTCCATGCTGAACAGCTGGGCCAAAGCACTGATGACAGCAGGCGGAAGCACATGCACAACTGCCACATCCCTGGCTGTGGCAAAGCCTATGCTAAGACCTCCCATCTGAAGGCTCACCTACGATGGCACAGTGGGGACCGGCCATTTGTCTGCAACTGGCTCTTCTGTGGCAAGAGATTCACACGCTCTGATGAACTGCAGCGCCACCTACAGACGCACACTGGCGCTAAGAAGTTCAGCTGCGCATTATGTCCTAGAGTGTTTATGCGCAATGACCACCTGGCCAAGCACATGCGCACACACGAGTCCCCGCCAGGACACGGGGATGAGAGGGTGAATGGAGACGGGAGGATGGATAAGGGCTTTGATGCAGCTACACCTCCTCAATCATCTTCAAATGTGTCTGCGTCTGACACTGCAGAGCCTCCGCTGAAGCTGAAATGTGAGACAGACCCCTCAGTCTCCAGTGTGACAGGGCAGTCCGGCTAATTTCATCACTTTCAGAAGAAGGTTTAACACTTGTTCCCCTCTCAGTCATAGAGGTGTCATAGTTTTACGATAGAATAGAGAATAGGAAAAAAGGTTTGGACAAACTTTAACTGATGAAAGGTGGTTAGAAAAGAAAGCGTTTGTCTGTGGTCCTGTGAATTCATCGACAGGACTAACTCGATGATAAAATGCACACAGAAAAAAACAAATCGTACTGATTCTGTGGATAGAACTTTGTTCTGTTTACTAAAAGTGAAAGGTGGCTAAGGAGGCAACCAAGCTGAAGCTGCCGCTTGTTGCTGGACTTCCATTGCTGCTAGAGCCACCACTACCAGTAGACCAAGAGACTGGGATGAGATCAACTGAAGGTGGCTTGTTACCTTGTTTACAATGAAATGAATCAAACATGTAACTGGAAGACTTGGAGAAATGTCCAACACAGTTTAAATGACCAATATCGAAAGCAGCATGCTTTTGAACAGAGAAAGGAGACGGCGATATTCCTGTTGTTTCAGACTGTCACCATGTGTATAGCCTACTGCTCAAGATGTGATAAGACACTGGAATATGATGGAGCATTTTCTTATTTTAAAAAAGGTCAGTAGCTATTTGGATGGTTGACAGTTCGAGCCACTTAACTGGGTGTGTGTGTTTCTGTGTGTGTGTGTGTGTGTGTGTGTGTGTCTGTGTGTGTCTGTTGGTTTGTAAGTAATTAAAATGATATGATAATAACCAAAATGAACAGATAATAATGCATTGCAATGGCAGCATGCAGTAATGTTCATGTTATACAGACACATTAATATAACAGAATAGAATATGATATAATATGATAAAATATAATATGATATAATATAAAAATGTGAGTTCCATGCACTACAAAGGCTACTATTTATCAAAAATAGTGTGAATCTGTCACCACGGTAGGTTTGATGGCAAAACACTTGACTCATACAGTAGGAGAATGTGAACACTGATTCAATGGAAAGCAACGATACAAACAACCATTAAGTGTGACAATGATGTGAAAAAGACAAACTCACAAATCACAACTAATTAAACCCAAAGAACAAAAGGTGGTCAGAGCCACGGAGGGCAGTGACGTCCTCCATGCTTGGCAGGTAAGAAGAAGAAGATAAAGCTGAGCATCATGATCACCAAAGCTAGACATTTCGAGAAAATGCTGCCTGGGTTCTGTTGCGAAATGCTGATGACAGTGAACATACTTGGCAATAAACATGACTCCACAGATCCACCTTGTCAACACTACAGCCTGCTGGTGCTGAAAGAAACTTCCAGTAAGTTAGTTTATTCACAGACTTATCCATAAACTCTGAAGCTCCACTCAGCCGTACCGAGTATGCTATGTTTTAGTCTATTTGAGCTCATTGTTTTGGTTTTATGGCCAGGTTCAGTCTCTACCGCCCTCATCAATTTCATTATACCACCCACAGGCAGCTGTTTTCCGCAAAAATGTTCTGATAAACCCACTGCAGGCTGATTGCTCGGCACCAAACGTTGAAAAAACCCCAACAAATTAGCCACTAGTGAGTGAACATAGAGGAGTATTTGGCAGCTTGAACCAGGTATTTCACCTAAGGAACTGGTGAAGACCAAACTGGGCTAAAGGGAGAGCAAATATTGTATTTGTCAGGTGGCCAGAAACACTTCAAACGAATGCCAATTGTGCTCTCTGTCTGCTCAGTATGTAATGGAAACTGTTAACAAGGTCACCATGATGTCTTTTTACGATACTAATATGTCTGTGTGATAATTACAGCTTGTTCTGCTGGGGGCCAATAAAATTAAACTATGATGATGATACCGCTTTTCATATCATAAATCTGCAGCGGAAAATATTGAAAGAACTTTACTTGAATTCATGCCACAAAAAGGTTCAGGCAGTACTACCAATACTATCCAGGTGTACCTCATTAAGTGGGTTTATACAGTTCTTCCAGATATCATCAGCTTGATTAACATTTGCATGTCGGATCAAGCTTTAATCCCAATCATCAGCAAAGAATGTGTGACTGGCTCATCTCTCAACACATTTTATTAACAGCTGTTGGTACGTGTACACTTTTTCCATGTTCACTAACACTGACAACTCATTTAACAAAACACATTATAACCATTTGACATGCAGAGACAGACTGCCTCAGCTGTCTAGTAACTGAAATCAAATACAGTTGAACAACACACGCATCAGAAATTGTTTAGGTTACTTGTTTTGAATAGTTAACTTTCATAATCAATATTATGTGATCAATAGTTCTGTAGCAAGCAGTGTGAGCGGCTTTACAGTTTCAAACACTATTAGGATGTATGTAAACCATCACAGACATTAGGCTGAGATTTCTATATATATTAGGGAGCTTGCATTATTGGAGGCTCACGATTGCTGTATTTATGTATAGAAGATAAGAAATGGAAGACCTTGCTTAAACATCAGTCAATTATTGTGCATTGACTATTATTATTTTTTGTTGATGTTATTATAGATAGTCTTTTATGTTGGTCAGTAGAACAAGATGGACAACTATTTTAAATTGGTCGCTGTAGTAAATGTTTTAGTTGACTGTAATGAAATAAGTTCTAAAACTTTTAATAAGTTAAGTATCATGGTGTAATAACTTGTATTTAATCTATTATTGTCCTTTATTAAATAAAAAACTATATTCTGTGTCCATGTTGAACCTTTATTTACCAGGTGTGCAATTATTAATTACTGTGTTTTGTTATTATTATTATTATTATTATTATTATTATTATTATTATCATTATTATTATTATTATAGGACAGATGGTAGGATATTTTTGGAGCCAATAAATGTTTGTATTGTATATTAGATATTACACTGTGAAAAACTGACTTTTCTGGATAATTATACATGATTCTTAAATTTGCAGTTATAATGAGTCTTAGTAGTGTTTTCAAAGGATCAGTTTGTAGGTTTCTGGGGCATATAGTGGTGTAGTTGTTGATTGCAACCACATCACCTCACCATCTCCTGCTGAGCATCAAGGAGAAACTACAGTGTCTGTGAAATGTGCGTAAAACACGAAGACCATATCTCGTGTCCCAGTGTTTAGTTTCTCTTTTCCACTGACGGTATAAAGAATGGATGGTGTATCTGTGCCGTCACATACAGGTTTCTGAAGAGCTGTTCTGAAGCGCAAAATATACAGCGCTGGCTGCTGTTATGTTGTTAGTCCTGCCACTTCTGCCTCTCGGCTAATCTAAAAATCAGCAAAGGCATGGATCATCAGCGGACCTAAGGCAGGGTGAATGAAGCCTGGGTGCTGTAATGGAGCCCACCTGTCAGTCAAAGTGGCCACACTGTTAATTTTGCATAATTGTGAGCCTTAATATAATCTGAACAGGTCTATAAAAATTCACCCTCAGTACAGTTGTCATGAACAGGGAAATTACCTATAAAGACCAAAACTGTTTTTTGTACCAGGCTGTAAACATGAAAAATCTGCTGTGAAGTTGGACATTTTAATATGGAGGCTTATGGAGATTAACTTGTTCTGTAGCCAGCCTCAAGTGGCCGTTTGAGGAACTGAAGTTTTGGCACTTCAACATTGGTCTCACTTTACAGGCATGGAAGCTGCAACTTTGTCTGTTATTTGTTATTATTGTTACTATATTCAGGTGTTTTTTGTTTTTTTTGTTTGTTTTTTTTTTAACTAATGAAAACATAGTTATGCATATTATATTTCACTTCTGCCATATTCTGTAAACAGAGCTTCCTATATCTTACACACTGGACCTTTAATATAGTAGTTAAACCACTGGTTCAAACCCTGAGGGCTGCGTAAGGGGTCGCAAGATAAATCTGAGGGGTCATAATTATAAATTATAAAGATAAATTATTAAATATATTATACATTTGAAATTTTGGATGCTTTAATTTCTTGTAAAAATCATTAATATTAACTACAAAGGAAAATTACAAAAGACAAAGTACTCTGTGGTTAAATTAATAACCTATGTCCAAACTAAGGACATAAACTAAGTCATAATTTGGTAAATTGCCGCGTTTTTATGGATCACAGGCCAAATGGCTTGAAACACTGACTGTTGCGTTCACGGTCAGGATGTCTGCTTTAGGGGCTGTCAGAATTCCAAGTAAAAAACACAGGGATGACTCATGGAGGAAGCTGTCTCAACAAGCCGATAATAAATATCTGTTTGATGACATGACTCCGTTTGTGCAACTCATTAACAACCACCCAAACACGCACACGTTCATTTTTATTAACTGCTTCCCAAACATGTTGAAAATCATGTCGCGACTCGACTGTTTATTCACGGAGACCAGCAGTTTGTAAATGTCAGGACCTTACCACGGGCGCGTGAAGGCAGCACGAGCTGGAACCGGAAAGAGAAATATACAAAACAGGAAGCAGATCAAACACATCGCTCACGAGCCTCGGTGGCTCCATTTTCCAGCTAGCTCTCGAGCTACTTCGTCTCACCTTTTATATTTTTTTGTTTTCATATTTGTCTTTTTTTGTTTTTGTTTAACTCAAACGAAGAATCTTTCAAGATGGGGGGCGGTGATTTGGTAAGTGAGCTGTCTGTGATGTTTGAAGACGCTCTGATCAAATATAAATATGGATGTTTAATGATGTCTGTGTGTTTACTGATATCTGTACAGCCGATATAACATGAATTAATACCTACTGGGAATTGTTAGGAGCCTCAGTTCAGTTCAGCTATGCTTGTTTTACCTTTGGTCTTATCCTTATAGTTTAATAGTTGTTTCAATAGCTGATAGATAGTAACGTAATGCTAACGTTAGGTTAACGTTAGTTTGCGTTAGCTTAACTGACTATCATAAGATTAAATAATAAATAAGAATTTCCTGAGAACATCTTTATACTTATTTTGTCCACGTGAATAATGCTGGTTGTTATACCCCTTCAAGTCAGAATCGTACACTGAAGTTAGTACCTGATACCTGAGTACACATACAGTTACTAAAATGTCTTCAACCCTGTCTTTCACTAGAACTTGAAAAAGAGCTGGCATCCCCAGACTATGAAAAACATCGAGCGTGTCTGGAAAGCTGAACAGAAACATGAAGCTGAACGCAAGAAGATCGAGGAGCTCCAGAAAGAACTCAAAGAGGAACGAACACGAGAAGAAATGACGAGATATGCGGAGGAAAGCGGTGCCATCAAGTTAGTCCTGATGTTCTCTGGATGTGTTGTGGTTTAAGACAAAGAAGTAGTGTCTAAGTCATGTTATATCTTTTTTTTATGGTGGCAGAAAGAAAGACGATCGTCTGGACTGGATGTACCAGGGCCCTGCTGGCCAGGTGTCCAGAGATGAGTATCTTCTGGGACGTGCTATTGACAAGCAGATCACAGACCAGTACGAGGAGCCTGAGAGTGGTCCATCAGCTGAGACTGGCCTCCTGCCCGGGTCCATCTTCAACCCCACCACCCCTGCCTCTAACCTCGACCTGGCTGCCAAGATCAGAGAAGACCCCCTGTTTGAAATCAGGTCAGTAAGTCCCTTCTTGTTTGTAATTTGTTCTGAAAATCTGTTTTAAAGTTACGAATCATTTATTTTATGTTTTGTTTGTTTTCTGAAGGAAACGTGAGGAAGAGAAGAAGAGAGAAGTCCTGACTAACCCAGTGAAGATGAAGAAAATTAAAGAAATGGTAAATTTACTTTGCAGCTGTTTTCTTTTTTTTTTTTTGATTTGTTCATTTTGACGACCTCCTAAAGATATTTTGACTTTTTACCAGTCAAGATTATGATTTCTATTATATTACTGTAAATAACCATCTCACTCTTGTCTGACATTTACATGTATTGCCATCCTTAGCATCTCTTAGTGATATTTTATTCACTAAAATTATATTATAGATATAGATACATATTTTAGAAAATGGGATTTCCTTTTTTTATTACAAAGCAGGTCTTGGTGCAATATAAATACTGCAAACTCAATCCATGGATAAATGCACCTAGCCTGTATTTAGAAACTATCATTTAAATGTGCTGCCAGGACTGTATGGTTGTGATGTCACAACTATACAGTCACCGCCCTCAGCTTGAACCACCCAGATAGGCTACAATCCTATGGTTTGACTGGCTGCACGTCACTCAGAAAACAGTCTGCCAGTCAGAGGAGAGGCTCATTAATAATAATGAGCGCAAGACAAACACACTTTTCTGGCAGGGACTCCAGTGAGAAACGTGGCTGCTTTTTAATACTTAAAAACAACAAATCTGTCTTCTTATGGATATCAAAACTTTAAACAACTCACTAGAAAATAGTAAAATATGGGACCTTTAACACAAGGTGACTGCAGTTGTGTTTGATAAGTGGTACACAAGAGGGGGATTGTCAACCGTTTTATTTATAGTGAAACATTACTTTGTTCTCTCACAGCTACGCCAGAATCTCGACAAGAAAGACAAGAAAAAGAAGAGGAAGAAGGATAAGAAGGAGAAGAAAGACAAAGAGAGGAGAAAGGAGAAGAAGCATAAGAGACGGAGTTCAAGTCCAAGCTCAGACGAGGAAGACGAGAAAAAACACAGGTATGAAAGAAGATTGTGTAAGAACTAACTGGAACATAGCATTTGTGATTTATGTCCACTCAACAAGCAAAACGCATGATGTACAATGTGAAAGTACCGCAATTTCTATAATGAGATTCACATTATTACTGCACACAGAGGAGATTTAATCAATAAGTTCAATTAAGTACCTGTTTTAATTACCGTCTTTGGTCTATTTTTAGATCACATTCACGAGATGAATCTTCAGCAGACACCAAGTCTCGTTCCCACCATCTTCCAGGCTACGGCCTGCAGGTCAGTAAGCAGCATTCGTATGATCTATTGTACAGTTTCAATCATTAGTCTCTCACTGGACCAGAACCTTTGTAAGTCCTAACAGTTTAAATCTTCTCTCTCAGCTCCCTGCTGGCAGACATCATCAGTCATCATCCACCTCCAATCACTCAGGACGTCGTGAGAGGAGCCGCTCACGTTCGCCTCACAGGAACAACAGGGAAAGTCACTCCTACTCGTCCTCCTCATCACACAGAGGCGACAGGAAGGTCGAGCCTAGAGCTGCCAGCCCGCAGAAAGAGCACTACCACCGACAGAGGCACCACGTGTCCAAGTAAGAGTCCACATGACATTAATCTTTCAATTTTTTGTTGATGAAGTCCTGTGGAATCGCCCGTTTCTCATTAGATAAGTAATTTTTCATGTGTTCTACTTTTTTCTGTCTGATGTAGGAAGCTGTCTGCAGAAGAGCTGGAGCGCAAGAGGCGGGAGATGATGGACCAGGCGAAGCAGAGGGAGGAGGACAGGGAGAATAACGTGAAGAGATACAAGAGGCAAGACGAGCAGGAGAAGCAACGGGAACAAAATGTCAAGCACGACCGCCACGCTGGCTTCATTCAGTAAGTCTCTGAGCAACATGGACACAGAGATGATGGACACAGTGTCTGGACACAGATAATGTCCTCCTGAAGCTGTCTTTAATGCTTAATGTTTAGCTCCAGTAACACTCACCTTTGTTTCCCCTCTTGCAGTAACATGAAGCTGGAGAGTGCTGCCAGCTCCTCCTTGGAGGACAGAGTGAAGAGGAATATCCACTCCATTCAGAGGACGCCAGCCTCCCTGGACAACTTCATGAAGAGATGAAGACACAACACATTTATCACACAGATAAACTGAAATGAACTGATTGAAAAAAACAAACCTTTAATACATTGAGAAAGGATGGTGTGGTGGGAGTTCAAACGGGGAACCACATGGATCAGCGCTTGCCCATGACTTTTATTTTGAAAAGCAATTTCCACAACAGTAACATAAATTATATTTCAGACAAATGCAAAAAGCCAACATGGCTGCCCTGAAAGCCAATACCTCTTTAAAGTTCACACGATCTGAACTTTGTACAGTATCTAGTTTTTTGTTTTTACAGTGTAATAGGACCTGATTTTATCTCAGAGGTTTTTGTAATATATGTTTGTTACTTAGTGTACACCTGTGAGTAGTAACTGGAATAAAAACATATTTCCAGAACTCCCATTATGTGTTTTTTTTTTTTTTTTTCTTTTTAAAATAGCCTATGTCCTCACCATGGACACATACTGTAAGATAAAACACACCGTCATTCATAAACTTGGATAAATATTCACATAAACACCTCCATTATCAATGGAAGAGTTCCAGGTCACACAAAACAAATGGCCTCTGTTTTGCTGTCTGCACCAAGATAGATAGATGGATACATACTTTATTGATCCCGAGGAAAATTCAAGCATCCAGTAGCATCATGAGACACAGTAAACATGCATTAAAATTAGACCTATAACATAAATTCGAACTTTTCACATTTTCACAAGCTTTTTACAAATGAAAAGTAAAACTGTATAAAAAATAAAAAACATAGAAATAAAAATCATTTAGAAATAAGAAATATAGAAAAAACTATACAATTAAATTATACAGTAGAAAATTAATGACAGTGACAACATTGTCTGCACAGAGACTAATATGGCAGTTCACCTTTTTATTTTGAGCACAGGAGATGTTTGATCAGGATATATAATGAGATTTTAATTCACTGCTGTAAACATCCCCAGAAGTAAGATTTATATTACTCTGAGCTTCATTCAGGGCCCTGCAAATGATTTTAGGAGATTTATTTGTAAACTGAGAGGACATTTATGGGTCAGAATTTTTGATAACTCATTGTTGTTACAGGCAAACCAGGCATGTCCAGCCCGGGGGCCAATCACGGCCCGCGGTCAGATTTCATGCAGCCCACAGCTTCATTTTTATAATATAATATTTATGGCCTGCTAGGATTGTCAGACACTGTATGGCTGGAAGATTTTTTTTGGTTGACATAATGAAGCATTTGAACCTTTAAGGACATAACTGCTGCTGTTATATATCTGTAGATGTGGCACAAAATATTACTTTCTGAATGATTTTGTTAAAGACAAGAGCAAGAGTGACACATTTTAAACTTAAAAGTTAACAGACTTTGCATTACTCATAATAAGTCATGTTTAAAATGAACATGATCTTAAGATTTGTATCAACTTCATGCAAGTTTAACGTGTTCCATACAATTTATTCTGTGTTATCTGACTTCAGATGTGAAAGAAAGGCAGAACTGGTTTTTAGATTTGTTCACATCTGATTGGTTTAGATTTGGTTACATAAAAATGATAATTGTGACAATGAAAACAAAATTGTTACAGAACAGTGGATTTGTATGTAACTTTTATTGTTTTTTTCTTTGTGTTTTCCCCCGGGCATCTTCACATGGTCAAATCTGGCCCTCCTTAAAACAGTTTGTTCACCCCTGAGGTGAACAAACACAGCAGGTGTCTGTCTTGTCTAAGCTAACTATTTGTACCAATTGGACAGGTTTTGCAGCCATTGGTCAAACAATTTGAGGACAGGACGTTGTAAACTTTTTCTTCATTGCCATTCATTAATTATCCAGTTAAAAGAATAGCCTGAACGGACCCTGGTTGCATACCTGCCCCGGTGACAGAAAGTCCACCTCGGACCTGAAACTCAACAATGACAACTCAGTTTTAATTTCACTTTAACACGCCTCGAACAAACTATGCAGCTGCGCCATGTCCCTCCAATGACAGCGGCGCTTTGCACAGAGTGCCGTTCATTTAGCCAATTACCTTTGGAGTTCGTGGTGACGTAGAAGAATCAGGTTCGTCTGATCTCTGTGTTTCTAAATCGTGTAGTCACTGTGGGAGACGAGCAGTCATTTACAAAAGAGTTCACAGGTTCAGACATTGAGGAATACACCACAACACCGGCACGATGGTAAGAACAGCATGTGTTAGACTGAGTGCGGATTGTTGAGTAAAACGATCTAAAGTTTGTTAATAAAGCTAACAGTTACAAGAGCTAGGCTAAGCTAATGTTAGCTAATCTGGAGCTAGCTGACCAAAGTTACATGATATCCTCTGAAATAGATTCAATGCTCGTGTTTACAAGTTATCCTGATGTAGTTGAACAGCTTTACATTATAAGTAATGTTTCAGTGAAATAACACAGATCATTAGAGTTAAATTATAACAGCAGCCAGCGAAAGCCGGAAAGCTATCTATGTAGCGTACCCATGCTAGCTGCACACGAGCTAACGTTGTAGCTGTACAAATGGATGCTGAGTTCACTGTTACAGCATGTAGCTTTTATTACTGCGACTCACTGAAACTGTTGCTCTTCAGTTTGTGTCTGCATCAGTAAAATATCGATCAGATATCGGCTGCTGTTAGCTTCATGCTTCAGCGTCACAAGTTAGTTAGTTGGGTAATGCTAAGCTAACATTTCTGTCAAGAGCTGCAGCTTGTAAAGATCTATTAATATCACTGCATTTATGAACACAGCTCGTATAAGTGCACCTTTTTTTTATTTATTATTATTTTGTTTGTTCCAGTTTGAGTTATTTTAAAAATAATATTCCATGTTTACACATGTGGGCTAGAAATAACCCTGATACACACATAAAATGTTTCTCCCTTTTTGATTCTTGTATTCTTATTTTTCTAGTTTTATAGTAAAGCTTATTGTATAGTATTATTTTCTTAATAAACCAATTGATTGTTTGGACAATAAAATATCAATAAAAGTGAAAAATGCTCATCAAACGCAGCCAAAACTGTGAAATTCTGTGAAATTTTTGTCTAAAAGGACTTCAAATTAATTGATTGATCAGAATCAGAATTGATGCAGATAAATTGTAACTAATAATTTCATCTGTTCATTGCCTCATGACTCATGTCATCTCTCTCCCAGTCTATTATGTCCTATAACGGAGGGGCCGTCATGGCCATGCGGGGGAAGAACTGTGTGGCGATAGCAGCAGACCGGAGATTCGGCATTCAGGCTCAGATGGTCACCACAGACTTCGAGAAGATCTTTCCCATGGGAGAGAGGCTGTACATCGGACTGGCTGGACTGGCCACCGACGTTCAGACAGTGTGAGTGTGTTTAACCTCCGTCTCTTTCTTCTTTACCAGAGCATGATAGCAGGTTTTTATTAATTACTGTTAGTAATGTTGAGCTGGGAAATATGGGAGATAAATTCTGTGAATTTATTTTATTGGAAATGATAACACTGGTGCTAACTGCATGTCTGTGCCTTCTGTGTAGATCACAGAGGCTTAAATTCAGACTGAACCTGTATGAGCTGAAGGAAGGTCGCCAGATCAAACCCAAGACCTTCATGAGCATGGTGTCCAACCTGTTGTACGAAAGGAGGTGAGTGCACGGAAGTCTACTCTGATCCATGAGACCTATGTCCAGCTTCAAGTCTGCAGGCATACGACATAATGCAGGTGTTTACACAGAAGATAAAAGACCATGTGGTTAACATGTGATGCTCTCATTAGGTTCGGGCCGTACTACATTGAGCCGGTGATCGCCGGACTAGATCCCAAAACCTTAGAGCCATTCATCTGCTCGCTGGATCTGATTGGCTGCCCCATGGTTACAGAAGACTTTGTCGTGAGCGGCACCTGTTCGGAGCAGATGTACGGCATGTGTGAATCTTTGTGGGAGCCAGACATGGTAAGTAGTGTGTGAACTTTGAAGGCCCTCTTCCACCTGTAGGCTTGGCTTGGCTGCTGGTTAAACAATAATTACTGTCAGTTTATTTACATGTAAATTAGTATTCTCCTAATTTAGAAAGTATATGATGTTTGCAGGATTCTACATAATAATGAGGAACCATGTGTACATTATTGTGTTTATACAGTAACTATACAGTTGTTTACACAGCCAGTAACTGACAGTTTCAGTATTTGACTTTAGAGTAATAAAATACTGCCACCTCAGTTGTTTATGCTGTTTGTGCTGTAGATGTTAGTCTTAGAGACACACCTCCTCTTGTAAAGTGTGCACGGTCTGTCATTCTGGCCACAGGTGAAGATTCACGACTGTTTATTCTAAATATGTGTTTGATTGTGCAGGAACCAGAGGACCTGTTTGAGACCATCTCCCAAGCGATGCTGAATGCAGTCGATAGAGATGCCGTGTCTGGCATGGGAGTCGTCGTACATGTCATGTAAGTACAGTGTGCACAGGGTAGAGTTAGGTGGAATGACTGGTTTACAGAGATTGACTGCCTTCTCTCTCTTTTTTTTTTTTTTTTTCTGGCAGTGAGAAAGACAAGATCACCACGCGAACCCTGAAGGCCAGGATGGACTAAAGCTGCTGTTTCTCCCCACACTTCACCAACACACATGTTTTGTATACAAATAACAATCCCTGTACTTTTTCTTTTTTTTCTTGTTGATATGGTTCAATAAAAGAACATAGGTTTAAACAATGAACTTGACTCATGTCATTGTTGGATGTACTAGATTTCCACCACAGTACACATCTTTTTGTTGGACCGTTATGTGACTAACTCTCAGGTTCTGAACAAAAACAAGATGCCACAGAAGTTAATTTGAAAATGACATCAGTGGGTTGGCTGATCTAAAAAGTTGACCGTTAACTCAGTTTTGTGTCGTGTCACACTGCAAAATCTTCCAGGGGTCAATCCTGAGGACAATTCTAAACACTGAGTCCAACCCTGATATTTTTTCTTTTGAATGAAGGCCAGGGATTTCAAACTTCCCCTGTCATCAGTCAGGATTAGCAACTTAGACCAGATACTTAAACTAGATTTGGGAGGATGTGTTTACCAGGCAGGGATGGCGTGTCAAAAATAATTAGTATGTATCATTATAAAACGTGTAGGATGCAACATTTTTGGAGTTTGACCCACACTAAGGACCAAAGGTCTGAACATTTCAGCCTCTGCTGCTGCAGTTTTGATCTTTTTTTAAAATCTCTTGGGAGTCCCAAGGGACAACACTAAATCACTCGTGTTCCTTTTTAAAGATTTTTTTGGGCGTTTTCTGCTTTTATTAGTGACAGCTGTAGATATTGACAGGAAATGTAGGGGCGAGAGAGAGAGAGGGGATGACGTAGTAAGGAACCGAGGCCATTGCGATGAGAACTCAGCCTTGATACATGAGATGTACGCTGTACCAGGTGAGCTACCAGGACACCGCTGCCATGATAACCTCATAATTTTTTGTGTGTTGACGACAAAAGCCTTAGTCAGGTCCACCTACAGCTTTCTGTAGAGTTTTCAATAACATAATACCTTGGTGGGTGGAGTTTGGTCAGTTGTCATAGAGACCCAATTAAACCAGTTTGTTTCCAAGGTCAGGGATGATCTTTCACACTCAATTCCAGCATTCAAACACCACCAAGCTGAGGTAAAGGATCATTTTTTTAAAAACAAAACATAATACAGATGCACTAGATACAGGTGTGGGTAGCCCTTGACAGCTATTTGTTCAATGTTAACATTGTTTGTGTGCTCATGTTTGCAGATACAAACCCAATCAAAATGTAAGTATATAAAAAAAGAACAACATTAGTCTGAATGATATTCAGTAACAGCACATTATATTAGACTTGTGCTTCACATAATGGCACAAACTCAAGATGTCACTGTAGAAATAACAAACAACGAAAACAAGATAAAACTCCCTTTAATATGCAATGAATCATTTTCAAGTAACCTTTTTTTTCTAATGTCTGTTGGTAACAAAACAATACTGTATACAAACACAAAATTGCTACATTAATGTAAACAAGATATAAAAATGATCCTTATGGTAATAAAACAAGTATTTGCTGCAGAATTCCCCTTTTTATGTGAATTTTCTTTTTCTTAGACCAACCTCCACCAAGCTCACGGTTAAAATTTCAAAAATATTCAAAAACAATATGGCAACGTAACATTCAAACACCGAGTTTTTTTTGTTTTTTTTTCCTCTTTTTTGTTGTTGTTTTAGTTGTAACACTCAGATGCTAAGTTCAGTGGTTTGATGTTTCAACTTACTGGTGGAGTCTCATGTACACATCAGCCATGCATTTTTGATATTGCATTCATTTACTTAATACACAATTATATATTCATGTGTTTATCCCCTGTCGTTCCAATTTGTCAGCTGTTACTTTTGATTTTTCCATTGTTGCTGAGAGAGAGAAGCCTGATGGTGACTGTCGAAGAGTTTGTCATGCAATCTGACCATTCAGCATCTGTGCGGGTTTGTTTACATCAGTGTGCGTGTGTGTGTGTGTGTGTGTTTGTGTGTCTAATAGAAATCATAGGAACAACGACGACATGAACAGAAACCGAAGAGACTCTACTAACGGACTGTTAACTGCTGAAGCTGACACACTTGTTCAAGGCATTAGTGAGACAGTTTCCGTGCTGGCGTGAGGAGTAACAAGGTGGCTGAGGAGGACCGGGAGGCAGAAAAGTTTTTTTTTTTTTAAAAAAAGATCAGGGAGATTATCGGGTGTCAGTCCGAATTCAGTGACGGGGTTCACGAGTTTTCCTTGCAGTGGATGAGAGAGCCAGGGAGGCTGTGGCGGCGGCGGCGGTGGTGGTTTGTGTTTGTGCGGGACAATGTAACAGGCTCGGTGCATCCTTCCTGCCAGACTGGTCCTGGCTGTGGGAGGATACTGGTAGTTTTATGTTTATGGGCAAAAGGGGGAGAGGGCATGGGAGGGTTGACCTACACAGAGGTGTGGGGAGAAGAAGAAGAAGAAGAAGAAATAAGTGCGTGGCATTTGACAGATCTATGACATGAAGTGACTGGCTGGACTGGGAGATGGGAGATGAGTCTATGATAGGATGTTGGACATGAACTCGTAGAATCGTTTGGAGTACTGCTCCGGGTTCACCGTCGAGATCTCGGCCCCTGCCTGAGAAACACACAAGAAAAAACACAGAATTAGATGGAGCAAAACAAACACACACACACACACACACACACACACACACACACACACACACACACACACACACACACAGACAAAATATATAAAGGATTTCCATAACACTTGGAAAAATGGAAACAATCAAGGTACAGAGCGACAACGACGTGTTAGTGCATCAATAAGTACTGTGACAGTTGTAGAGGGGGATAGATTTATCATGTCCAGTTGTTGGTAGTGTTGGAGAGGAGGTCCTCTCTGAAGAGCTGGCGGTTTCTGAAGGTAGAGAGGGACGCCCCTGATCTGGTAGGAACTGGTGGTGCGTTCCACCAACCGGGAACAACAGATGAGAAAAGTTTGGATTGCCCTGAGCGTACGGGTGGCAGTGCAACGGTCAGGAGGTAACATATGCCTGTATAAGGGCATTCCAGCAGGTGGGTGTAGTGCTTTTGCTTGATAAATCATGATTAATCAAGTGAAGTAATAAAATTTGCGACAATTTATTTCCTGACAGTCGACAACAGTAACTGTTTCAAGAACTGAACATAAAATAGGCTATACTGTTTTATCTGCTATGCAGCACCAAAGTGTTCAATAAAGAAGACATTATGAATAAAAATACTGTTATTAAATAAGTAAAAAATCTAAATGAACTATAAATGAAGGGACTGTCCTTCAATTATTTCCACAACTAGTCGCTGGATCGACTTCACTCTTGCTCGGTGTATTGCTGAGGACCAAAGACGTGTGGTGTTGAGTGTGTAGTAGTTTGGATTGAGCGGTTCTGGAGGAACATTAAAGCGAAGCACCGCCTCGCATGCACAAGTTTAAAGGTCAGTTACATTTAAATGGTTTTTAATTGTCTATTTTGACCTTTTTAATACATAAAAAAGACATTTTGCTTTTCATGTGTGTGGCATGTCTGCCCTTCAGTCAAACTATTAAATGTCACTTAACAAAGAAGAGCAGGTGTGGCTCATGTTTTGGGAACACCTCAAAAAACTACAACCAAACTAGTTTCTCCAATGCAACACATGCTAACTCACTATCCAGATAACTAGCTGGGTTGGGTTGCGAGCTTGGATTAAAAAAAAAAAAAAAAATCACACAAACATTCTTTCTCTTTGGTTGCTGCAGCTTGCTGACAGTTGTTAAGCCTGCTGGATTATGATGGAGTCTCGACACTCACCCCGTGTTTCACAGTTTTGGCAGCATGTGCAGCTTTTTTCTTAGCGTCATAGTGCGTGAGGATGTCGATGATAGCCATGAAGTATACCTCCTTCTTCACAGCACCTGGCACAAGAACAACACATCACATGGCTTTACTTTCTCCTAAAAATATGTGATAAAAGCTGCAGTGGCTCTGTGAGACACACAATTCTACTACAAGTGTATGAAGACTGCAGCCTTGACTGCTCCACTCCTCAGTCTGGAGTGTTCTTAACCAGGCTAATAAAGATACTTAAGATTCATTCTGCATGCTGGGAATTCAAGGTAAAACTCAACATGCATTATGCTTGTTATTTTCTTCTTCCTCGACAGTGGTAGTCATCTAACAATCTGCCAACGTTTAAGTCATATGAAGTCAAAGGCGACCCTCACTGTCGTGGCTCTTGATTGCGTAAACGTCCACAGAGGGGTCGAACTCCCCGGGGCCGAAGAATCCCCCACAGTTCAGAGGGTTTCCGGGGCTGTCGGGAGGCGTGCCGAAAGAGCCGGTGAGCACGCCACCGCCCATCCCGTCGTTCTCGTACTCCTCCTCCTCTCCCACGCCCTCCACGTCCATCTCCTCCTGCTCCGCCCGCTCCACGTCATGGATGCCCACCAGGAGACTGTAGTCCATGATCTTTAAGGTGGCCAAGAACTGACACACACACACACACACACAGGAAACAGTCAGTGTAATGCCTCGTTGCACATTTAGGTTCCTCTTTCTTGATTCTTCTTCTTGACTAAAGTGTCGAACAATATGGAATATGTATTCAAAAGTAACGTTTTAAATACATAAAATTGCCCTTTGAACTCAATGCTTATGATGTGTATCGTATCAGTCCTTGCTGCGCTTTAATTTATATTTTTATACTAGCAACGGATCAAATGACTATGTTTAATGGGAGATGGCTTACTCAGTGACATGGACAGGGAAATTAATCACCAAAATTTGCTCTGGAGCATTTTTTTTCTTTCAGCTCATTGTTTTGGTTTTGCATTAATCACACCTTCACCTGCAGCAGTGAGAAAGCCTTGATAAACCCGCTCTACGTTACGTTCACATCACCAAACGACAGAAAAAGGTTAGTGACTAGCTAGTGACCACAGTGAAGTATTCGCTGCTAAATGGCTAGATGTTTTCCACTGGAGATGGCGGAGACCAAAAACAGAGGTAAAAGTGATTGAACACTTCAGCCACAACAACTTCTGAAGGCAATAATATGTCAACGTTGTCCTTATAGGCTGTTCTAAGTGCCTAAAAATGAATTAATACTGCTTTAACATGTGATACCTCAATTGTCAAACTGAGTGTTTTAATTTGGGCAACTGTGTGTTTAGAGCACAACCTCCACGTAATTTCACTGAAAGACAAAGAACCTCTCTGTCTTTTGTACAAAATGTTTCCATACTTTTCTTTTAGACTTATCGTACTTATAAAATAGCCTAATCTAACTAGTATAAGACACTTTATACACAGACAGAAACTTTAATCAAAGAACAAGGTTACCAATCACCACTTTGGTTTATGATGTACACAGGTCTGCCAAAACTAATCAAAGAACAAGTCAAAGAAATATCAAAATTAAGATGTTTTATGATGTAAAAGTGATTCTGAATTGCTCATAAAAGATCATTTTATTGTGAGGTGTCCTGATTTGAACACTTATTTTGCGTCAGAGGACTGGTTTAAAATCGGTTTAAAACAGTGCACAGGACCAAACTATGCTTTGAAGCTTATCAGTTCTATAACAGACTAGATGAACTCATGGATGTGCTTCTTACCTCTACGTCCCGTTTTAGCTTCTCCAAAAAGTACTTCTTGTTGTCGTCTCCTATCTGTAGCTTCTGGCCTTCATTCAGGAAGTCATTGTCTTTAAAAGTGGGGAGTTCTTTAGCCTGAAGAGAGCAGAAAGAAGCAGAAATGTTGGTTTTCTGGGTTTAATGTCATACTTCAGTTTTTTTAACATCTCAGTTTTGTCTGGCAACATAGATGATTAGACGTCACAGAGTTCAGAGGGATGAATAGAAGCAAGATACTCATAAGTGTTATAATTTACACAGAGATAAGGGTCAAATTAATGCTCCCGTCAATGATTTCTGTTTAAACTGGATAGAAAAAGTCATATTCCAACAACTGAGTGAATAATTGTCTATTGATATCTGTCAGTACTCTGCCGCACACGCTAACACACAAACACTGACAGCGTGAGGCCAGCATGAGGCACTACTCGAACACATCTGCTTACTTATAACTACTTAATTTAGCTGTCATTTGACAAGTTTGCCTCTCGGGTGATCTGAGGGCGTTTATTTTCGTCCCATCACATCAGCAGCCGTCACCGCACAGAAATAAAACGCACCTTTTCCTTGTCGCTGGCTTCCCTGGAGACCGTAGAACCCTAAGAATGAGAGAGACATAAGAATTAAAATAGAACAAATTGAAAGCAGCTCGAGAAACATCAGAGGCACTGTTAGCATATTCCACGCTTTAACTCAGTCAGTGTCTTTTTAAACTGTCAATATTCAAAAGGTAAGGTTGTTTTCTCCAGAGAATACTTGGCAGGAGTGGAAGAATTGTTTTTCAGTGCACTGTGTTCACTGCTGGTAGAGAAACTGCACCATAATATTCAGCACAAACCCAAAATTTTTTGGAATATCCTGCAAATGTAAGCAGCAGAGCATGAACTGTTCCCTCTTTAAAATTCACTGACATGCCCTTTTCTTCCTTCAGACCTCTATTATTGACACAGCGTTACAGGTGTAACGAGAGACAGATGTTGTTGCACAAACTGTCATGTGTGATTGAAGTCTGTGATTCATCTTAAGGAAGATCGGTGTGCGGTCGATACGCGGCGGTGTTGCGGTACATCCCTACCTTCAGGTCGTATTTGCGGTGTACAGTGAGGCGATGGCTGAATACATTCCGGGTCACCACCATGTACGTCTCCACCCCGTCCACTGTTAGCCTGTACATGCCCAGGAACTGAGGGAGCAGCGTGTTGCCATGACACTCCACTATAAACTGGAGACAATCAAAGGAGGAGAGCGGGAAGTGTGGGAGTGAGGAATGAGATGTACAGTATGAAAACTGATTAAAACGGGACGTGGCACAGTCATATCATTTCTACAGAGCTGCATCATTTACATGCAGTCATGATTTTAGATTTGCACGTTACAGATATTCAAGTACTGAGGTAACAATGCTGTCTCTGTGTGTGCCGCGTGGTGGTACGAGGGCTTCTACCTGGTGATATTTCTTTAGGATGTTGTGCATCTCGGCGATGTCCTCACTGGACACGGTTTTGATTACAAAGCGGTGGTCGTAGCTGGACAGGAAGCGGTTGCCGAAGCGACCCTGGGAGTCGCTGTTGAGTGGGGCGCTCCTCGTCAGAGAGTTCTGCCAAAAAACAACAAAAAAAAAAAAAGTTCTCAAAACCTTCACGTTTTTCATTTAATCCATCGAAGTTTGTATCTTCTAAGCAGAAGTGGCTCACCTGGTAGTCCTGGTCGTCGATGCAGAACCTCTCCCTCAGGTTTCTGAACACCATGGGACAGTACTCTTTGAACTTAAAGCGACTAGGCAGGTTTTCTCTGACAAGAAACAGATGCACACAGTCAGCACGACAAACGGGAGGCTCAGAGGCTCTTTACTGAAAATGAGGAACAAGTCTGACTAATGCTGGAAGTTTGTTTGGTTGCTGATTGTTGGATTTGTTGTGCGGATCCGGCGCGGACAATAATTCAATTCAGTTTAACTCGGAGTTGACATTTACAGCTTTGAGCTCTTTTTTCAGACGTTCTACTTGTGAACGCTACTCTTAGCTGCTGTCACTTTGCTGGATGAGAACAGTTTTAATGCAAAGCAAACGTTACATCAGGCTTTTTAAACAAAACCTCATTTAAATTTAGCAAACAAAGCAAGTTTCACAACATGTCAAGCAAGATGTGTACAGATCTCATCAGTAAACAGATACTATAGGAACCTAGAGATCATTTTGACTCCCATATTCCTTTTGACTTTATTTTGTTCTTGTAAAGAAACGCTGGGACGTAATGATGCTGAACAATTGCAGCAATCGCCACAAAATAAGACAAAGATAAGAAGCTCAAAGAAGTTTTAATTGCATCCAAAGTTGCTGAGGGGTTAGTGTTATTGCTGGGTGGTTTGTGTCAGGCAATTAGCACTTTGATATTCAAGTTCTCAAAGCAGCATGAGACTTTTGGGCACTGTGAATGAGCAACAAAGACCAAAGCACCTGCTCCTAAACTGAAACTACAAGATTATGAAATATGTTAAAGAGAATATTCTTTTAATGCATCAAGAAAAAGGAGAAAGAGTCCCAAGTTGAAACTAACAAACAGGTCTGTGATCGACTCATATTAGAGGCTGACAAACACGACATGTCATCTAAAAGACCCACCTCTGTGGCAGAGAACCTAGCTACTTCAGAGCTGTTCATTTAGTGTTCACATTATTCTGTCCACCCCTGTAAACAGGACCAAAGAGGCACAGTTCTCTGATTGTTGGAGACGATCACATGACCAGCCTTAGAGGCTGCTTCAGCCCTGTACTGCTACTTTGCCACGAGGATGATTTGTATTGCAAAGCTGCTCAGTTAAGTACTCCGCTGAACTTTGACAACAGTCTGCGTGAATGCTACCTGACCCTGCAGTAATACCTCCTGAATACAGCACAATATCAGGCCATTCACAAAAAAAGTCTGCTTCTGCACTGCGGCGGGGATGTGATGAGTGCAAAGAGCTGCTGAGGGCACAATCTGACTTCTGACCACATGAATGACACATTTGTTCACATTGACGAGCGTCTGAGCGGAGATGGAAAGTCGGGCGGCAGCAGGTGTTTTCGACTCTGCGGGTGGTTGACCCTTTTGATTACACGTGGATTACAGATCGCGCCTTTAACAGACTGCGCTGACAGTGCATAAGCTGTGATGTACCTACTTGTTAAATAGGTGGTTGTCCACTTTGATCTTACTGTAGGCTTTAAAGTCATCTGGCATCAGCATTACTGGTACAGGCACGTTACTTAACTCGTTAACCTGAAGGAGAGAGGAGAGAGAGAGACAAAGACAGATGAGATGGGAGCCTGAGGAAAAGAGGAAACAGCTGATGCAAACACTAACAGACTGTACAACTATTAAAGAATATAGGACACCAAAGCAGATTTGCAGTTTCACTCAGGGCACACACACTCCCACGCAAAGTCCCAGTCAAACTAATTAAGATGTGCTTTAAACATCATCAGATTATGAGTTCAACATATGTAGAAGCTTCCCATTTTGTTACACATACCGGTGAGACAGTAGTCAAACACATTTGGCCAAATTTCTGCGACTGTTTACCAGCACAGATCATCAACTCTGGGACCAAAGAACAGTCTGACAGTTTTTCTTGCTGCTGCTGCTGCTGCTGCTGCTAACCCCCCTCCCTCCCCTCTCCCCGATTCTGATGTTATCTGCTGAAACAAATCCAGAGCAAAAGCTCACACTCGTGGACCTCCCTGTGGATTATCAAGTAAACATCCATGCAAGGAAAATTGAGGGGAAAGATTGGAGAGATAGCACTTCAGCGGGGAGAAAGTGGAGCCGAACAAGCTTTAAGGAACTACGAAGTGAGGAATAACAGGCAGATAAAAAGGGGGCAGTAAAGGGGAAGTACGCAGTCCTGACAGTGCTGTTTTTAAAAGCTAATTATGGCTCTTCTCATTTTGAAAGTTAGCTCAAACTCCTGATTATGTACTGATGTCAGAGCCGAGAGAGTACAGTGGTACACCAGTGCAACAGCTGCTGTCAGTCGGCCTGACTCAATCTAATCCCAACTTTACTTATACACAACAACAAAACAGTCATGTTTACGGCCAAAGAGAATAAAAAATTGGAGATTTGAAAGTTAAAGCTTCCTTGTTGACTACACGAACTCGACTGTGTGTGGTGAAATTAAACGTACCACAAAGCTAGGAAGATAGGAAAGCATTAGGCTTCCATATGAACAACATCAGTAAAAGTATCACTTAATAATGCTGAGTGGGCTCGCTGAGAGAGAGCGGTGCAGTGAAGTACAAACTCTCTCTTAACCTGAAGCGCTGACAGACCTGAGCGGGGAAAATATTTGCTGACGTGACATAAAAAAAAACAGAAAGATTCGGAGGGATTAACGGCATCAAACAGGTGGTGTGTGTAGTACATCATCTAAACACCGGCTGATGCTGCGTGGAAGTGAAGTCCTCCAGCATCGCAGCTAGGGCACTATTAAAAATGCATACTGAATGAAGGGGACTTTGATGAGAAGTCTGTTTGATGTCTTGAATCGGCTTCCCACCCACACCTCAAATCACCAGGCCTGTGTGCTGCTGCTGCTGCTCCCACACGACTACTGCCAAAGTTCACCCACTGATGAATGCTGGAGATGCTGCAGTGATAACCATATCATTAGCTGCCTCCTTAATTCCTTGGTTGCATTTAGTTCTGTCCGCCGTGTCGTTTCTTTTAACAGGCCGGATGGTGTTTTGTGCTTCTAATGTTATGTCTTGCAGAAATACACGCAGGCAAACGCTTCCTCGCTGTCTCACGGTGTGTCAGATCTGCTGCGGCTCTCGTCACTGTCTGCAGATTTGACAGTTATCGGCCAATTACTGACCAGATTCATGTCTCGTGGGAGGGTTTGTTGTTGGGGTCGCAACAGTGCTGACTTAAACTGAGCTGATTGTGGCAATGAAGCCACACATGGTGCAGATAACAGGTGATCTGTTTGAGTCAAAAGTTTCCACCTTGGACAGAGCTCTCTGTCACAACTGCTCTTCAAGCACCAATCAAAACCGTGCAGGAGTGTGTGTGTGTGTGTGTGTGTGTGTGTGTGACAAAACAGTTACTGGGCGTGTTTGCACATTGACAAGTCCAAACTGCTGGTGCAAAACCCCACTCCATCCATCCATCCATCCATCCATCACTTGCTGTCTCCAATGTTGCCCTTCACTGTGCTTTTCATAGATCACAGGCAGCCTCGGCCAAAAGTGAATGTGATATATTTTTCTGCTCTATTTATAGTGAAATGATGTGATGGAATAAACTGCAGCAACTGGGTGCATGCAGCCGAGCTGCAAATACACGCTCAGAGCAGGTTTTATTGAAACAATAGGCAGGCTGCTGGCTGGCTGCAGCTGCGGGGCTGAAAAAATCTGTGTAACCTGCTGCTCCGGCTGCCTGTCACACCCCTCCCACTCCATGCCTGCACTACAGCCGCAGCTCACGACTTGGCTCCGAATACACTTCATCCATGATTTATGATGAGCACACTGTGTGAAAATGCACAACCCGCCGCGGGTATTCTCGTTTTCTGATAATCACTTCACACCTGCACACACGCACTTTAAATCCCCGCAACAATAAAAAAAATAAAAATAAAAAACCCCTGCACGCTTCAGGCACAGCGAGCCACGGCTAGCTATGAAGGCGGCAGCAGTTAGGCTCACAAACTGGATGAAAACGACCAGCTCAGCACAGAGTCAGCCTGCAGGACCTGTGTCCAAGCAAACTACCACGAGTATCCATGAAATAGGCGAATTACACGGCCGGCTGGAAGCGTCAAAGCTGGCTTGACAGATGAGGGCAGCTGGCTAACGTGCTAGCAGGCTAGCTAAATCAAAACAGCGGCATAAACAAACAGCTCACCGGAGTTTAACACGTACTTACCGTATGGTTGACACCCCACATTAAAACGCTGAGAATGGGCTCACTCGCACGGAATAATTTCACTTTCTGTCCTATAAAATGCTTCTTTTTCGTCTTGGTTTTGCTCGCGCTGACAGGCGCTGCGCTGGTGCAGTTGGATGACATGTCTCAGGCTGGGAATTCAGGGTACGCAAGACGGCGCTCAGTGTAAGCTCAGAGCCTCTCACACACACACAACAAGAAAAATTAGGGAAGTTAAGAGCGTTTAAAAAAATCTATAAGTGCATCGTGCTCGTCGTCCAACTCGCAGCGAGTCTCTGGGAAGGGATAACTGTCTTGGTCGGGGAGTCAGCGGTAGAGCATTTTGCGCCGTCACCACCCTTCCTCCTCCCGAGCAGGCCGCGGTGGAGTCCAGAGAGCAGCTAGCCGGCCATCAGGCTACAGCGCAGCCTCTCTCTGTGCGGGGATGAATAAGTGACCAGCAGCGGTGAACGCTCTCCGGACTGCTCCTCTCACTTCCCTTTTGACGCCTGCAACCCAACACCGGTGTGATGCTGCTCTACTTGTTCGTGAGTAATCCCATCATGATGCGCCTCAGATTGTTGTCATGCGCTGCGTTCGGGGTCTCCTCAAGATGGCGTCTGTGCTGCACTAACACAGTCAACAGCGCCTCCAGCAGGCCGCGGACAGAACTGCAGGGGTTCCCACACCTTACCCCGGGTAGATGGGTTGTAGCCAGGACTCATGAATGAGTCAGTTCAGTGTTCCCCTCTGTTAGATGATCTCATGAAGCTGGATTTTTCATATTTTATTCACTTAACTGTATTTTATATAAGATAAATGTGTGGATGCTGTTTCAAGGCCTTGTGCACATCAGCAGGAATGTTTCTAGTGGGGAAATATTTTCTTTTAAATATATAAACTCATGCAAACAGTCAAATATATCTTTAAAAAAAAACAAGAATTCAAATATTTTTATTCCTTTTATTTTGTAGAATGTAATCTCACCCCTAGGATGCAAAAATGCCCTCATTAAAAACATCGTCTTAATGTACTCAGTGGTAGGTATGGTCCTGGATGATGAGAACTGATATCTGTGACCTGTCAGTTTCTGCATCACTCTGGATTTGACTATGAAAAAAGACAAATTTATGCACTACTGAGCATCTGTTTCTGCTCATGCATAGACATCAAAATTTGACTCTATCAATACTATTTAGGTCATACATCTAAGCTGTTAGCTTTTACCATACCACTGTGTTTCATAACTGATCAAAATGAATTATGTCACCGCCTCAGGACTAAAGTCACAGTTTCACAAACAAATAAATGACAAATAAATGTGCAACATTATTCTAATTTTAATCAGACATTCAGGTAAAAGATCCTAAACACAGAAAGTTGCAGAAAGATACAGGATCAACATACAGTACATTGTCATTCCTCAACGCAAACCCAACACATGCCACAGGATACCAATAATATTCAGGATTCTGCAGAGTTACACCAATTTCTAACTATTAGATATGATAATATTCAGGATAAAACACATCAGGTGATGTGACTCAGATAAGATAAGATAAACTTTAATGATCCCACACTCGGATTACACTTTGTTTCTTATTAGGGACAACATTTTTAGTTACACATTTTCATAATCTGAAATGCCAGTACAAGGAGACATTGGAAATGTTTAAACTGGATGTTCATGCAGATGGTTCCACCACAGTTTATCTGTGTAACAGATATGATGAAATTCAATTGAAACATCAACTTTAGCATCCACCCATTTTATTAGCACTAGTTTTATCATGTCTTGTGTGAGGAGCTTGTCCAGTCTGATGATGGAGAGCCCTGGTAGCTCACCTGGTGTAGCACAACCTTAACAAGTCCTTACCATAACGTCCCATTCCAACCCACAGCCCTTTGTCCTCTTCCTGTCAATCTTCAGATGTACCTATCAAATAAAAAAGGGGAAAAAAAGAAAAAGTAAAATAACCCTGATGATGTCAACAGGGGCTGATGATGTCATCAGGGTTATCTCAGTTCGGGCTTGGAGATGACAAATTTATAAAAGAAAACCTGCACAACAAACAGGACATGGATCTTAAAAAATAAAGGTTTACCAAACAGGGTGAGTCTGATGAACAGTACTATTGAGTTGCATTATGGGAAGTGTTTTTTTGGAGGTGGATCCTTTTTAAAGCATATCTCACCCTCTGCTAATCTATACTTGATCACGTCTTTTTAAAATCTGTCTGTTGTGTGTCCTGCAGGCTTTATGAAAGTGATATATAAGACTACTGGAGTACCTCTTGAGAAACATTAATAAATGTCAACTACACTACAAGATGTACTCAGCTGTAATCATTTAGTTGGAATAGGTTTTAATTGTCAATATAATGAATAAAGGAATAAAAAAAATCCCTTTATCATGAATTTTTCTTTCCTATTCATAAAAAAAATCTTCCATTCTAATTAAAGAACTATTCTGTAACACAACCCCCATGTACTGTGTTTGCCCTGTCAAATTTCCAGTTGGTCAGATTTCTGTTGTCTTCAGAGAAAGCTTTCATCATATTTCATCACATTTCAGCATGTTTGCATCGCTCACACAGATATGGAGGTCAGTACACTCTGCAGTAACACTCTTCATTTTTGTTAGCTGTATCCGGACAGGATCTCTCAGGGTTCGGGGGAAGAGTTTGGATCACCTCTGCCTGGTATCTAAGTGAACTGCTGACTCCGCTGTTTAGATACAGTATGGTTATACTTTTTAATGATTGTCAGTGTTTATATTTCCTCTGATCATAGAAAAAACACCCTCCTCTCTCTTTTGTCCTCCTGTTTTCTGTTTATGCTGTAGTTATATTGATTTTTGCTCTTCTGTCTGTAAATTTCTGCTGATTTTATTGTTAGCTTTGAGAAAACAGCTTTCACACTAATTTGATACACGATACAAAAATTAAATAAATAAAAATAATTAATTGAACTTTTTCTAACTTGTGTTAAAATAGGAATACTTCAGCATTTCAATCTACATTGAAAATTATGTATTAGATCATTTCTTTTGAACCTTTTCCACATGTAAACATTCACACAAAACGGTTTTCTGTCCATCTAAATTATTACATCATGCTATATTTTATTCATCACTATGCTTTGATTTGTTTCATGTATTTTTCTTTTCATAAATTCATAAAACAAATGTAATTTAATTACTTTACTATTTTTTAAAAAAATATTCAGAATTAAAACTGTTTAAATCCAATTAAATTTGTTCAGGTCTTTGTGGTCCAACCCTCAGCCCGGGCCCCGGGACGTGAGGCCTGCAGGGCCTCTGTGGGTAACACACACCAAATAATTACAATCAGACACACACACACACACACACACAGAGGGCGTGGCAAATCTCTGCCCTGTAAAACTCAACACTTTAAATAAATAAATAAACAGAGGTGAAATTAAATTATTAATAATAATATTCAGATGTCGGGCCCGTGCAGGATAAACCAATGTGTAGAAAGCAGTCAGGGCCTGCAGAGGATACCCTGTATGCCCCGAGAACGAGGCGACAAAATAATATCACGTGATCCAAAATGGGCAGTCCTCTGACGGTGCTGAAAAAAGCCATTTTCTGGCGCTGCTGCAAATTCTGTCCAAGTCCAAATAATTTACCTGGATCCTCGTTGGGAGGAGAGGCAAACTTTGATGTCTGATCAGGTAGGACCGAAGCGTCGGTGATCGCTCTTTATCGGCCACCTCGGCCCGCTGTTTGCTGCGGCGCGCGCACGGTGCACGGTGTCACATTTTGAGTCTCTCTTGTTCGCCTCCTGATACAAGCCCTGTCAGTGAATTTAAGATGGCTGCTTTGTGTACCAGTGTGATTTTCTGTGGCTCTGTACCCCCCCTCCGCCTCCCCAACCCCCCCTCGGTGTCGGTGTTTTCTCCGGCTGAGTTTGGTTCTGGTGTCCGCTCGGACGGCGGAGCTCCGGAGAAATGCAAACGCTCTTTTGTTGGTCCGCTGGTCGAGCAGCAGAGCTGATGCACAAGATGAGGCCACACAGGGGCGATTCAGTAGTCGGCTGCTTGTGTGTGTGTGTGTGTGTGTGTGTGTGTGTGTGTACCACCACCAGCAGCACCACCACACAGGCTGCATTTAGCTGCACGGCTCCTGCTCTGCACACGTTATTTTCCCCTTACGAACATGTCAGCCCTGGTGTTTTTTTTCCTCTGTTGGCCATCAGCTCTTTGTTGTGGTTCCACAAGCTGCTGTCCCAAGGACGAGCTGCAGACATTGTCTGTGGGAGCACTGGTGGCAGCCACTTCATTGACCATATGAGCATGAAGAACTCTTGTGCACCCTAACGAGGACCTCTCGTGTTGTGTTTGTGTGTTTCCCCCTGCAGATCTGTCCAGATGGATAAAATGCAGCCCAACCGGATTAAAATCACAGATCTGAATCCACACCTCACATGTCCACTGTGCGCTGGTTACTTAATTGATGCTACGACCATCGTAGAGTGCCTGCACTCCTGTAAGTTCCCTCACATGCATGCACAGTGTTTATGTTTATGACATTAGCAGGGAGCTCACACTTGGATGAAGCAGAGCCTTCCGCTCATGTTGCGGTTGTAAGGAGAAGAGCATGATGTTGACTCACACACTGTGACTCCACCTTTTTTCTTTATTCTTAGAATCTGGGAAGTTTACTTCAGGGAACATATGTGTGTGTACAGTAATAATGTAATGCATGTGATGCAGTGTTTCCATTGTTGTGAGTGTGAGGCACTGATTTAATTACATGGGAACTGTGGAGGCTATCTGTGTAGACCAGTCAGTATTACATGATTATTACACTGAATTCCCAGTGTTCGCTTGAGCTACACACAAACACTGTTGGTGGTCCAGAGTAGTGTTTTTTCATCTGTCTGTGTCCTCTCTCTCTTCAGTTTGTAAAACTTGCATTGTTGCCTTCCTTGAGACAAATAAGTTCTGCCCGCGATGTGACGTCCAGGTCCACAAGACATGTCCACAGCTCAGCATCAGGTCAGTTATGATGCTTTATATCAGGTGAATGCAATGAGCGTCAAGCTACGCAACACTAAAACTTTATTTTCTTCTCCAGAGCGGACAAAACTCTACAAGATATTGTTTATAAGCTTGTTCCGGGGTTATTCAAAGGTAAGACCGTGTTTCCTGAAGCTCTCAGTCACTGTTTCCCACGTTATGATGCATTTCTTCACCAGTGGAGACTTATTTCGTTTCTCACGTGTTCCGCTCAGATGAGATGAAGCGGAGGCGGGACTTCTACGCAGAGAATCGTGTGCTGGAGCCGGGGGAAGTGGTGGAGACGTTTAACATAGCAGAAGATGAAATCATCAGTCTGTCCATACAGTTCTATGAAAGGAACAAGTGAGTCAATCACTTGTCATTTGTGACAAAAAAAAAAACCTCACATGCTGGATCAGTTTACCGGAACGTCTCTGCTGAGACAGGTGTAAAAACAAGGGAATTACCTGATCATGCACAAAGCAGAAATAATATGCAAGTAAGGTCCATATTAAATAGAATGAAGTCATGAAATTAGAGTGGGAACAAGACCTGTGTGAACACTCAAAAAGGTCCCATTCACACCTGCAGTATGTCTCTGAATGTTTTTCTGTATGCATGAAAAGTATTGTTTAATACCTTTTCTTTGTATTTTAATTTTTCCCTGCAGAAATAATGAGAGGCAGCGCTCAGAGATGGAAGGAGACAAGGTAAATCCCGACTTATAGCTATAAAACAAAGTTTGGTAAAGCAGTTTAGGGCAAGAACTTCATGTTTAATGTGGTTTTCTGGTCTTCATCCTGGATTTATGCGTCTCCTTTCTGCTCTTTTCTTTGTTCTCAGTCCAATGGTAAACGCTTCCTGCAGTGCCCAGCAGCCATGTCCGTCATGCACTTAGCAAAGTTCCTCAGAAGCAAGATGGATATTCCCAACAACTATCGGGTAATTAGACACTCTTGCTGTATTGATTGTGGAGCACACTTCAGGGTTTAGAACCAGTAATATAAATTCTTAGTGTAAAAGGACACTTAACTCTAAAAGTAACACACAGTTGTGATTCAGTTGCATGAATATGTCAGCTGTTAATGCAACATGTGTTATAAATCAAAAATACAGGTCAGATAATGCAGTGTGACCTCAGTGTGAACTGTCATCTGGGAATCTATGCCTATAGTGTCTTGCTGTGAGAGTCTTGTGCCAAGGTGTTGTAGTTTACAAGAAGCCCTTGACGTCCTGAAATTTTGGATGAACTCTGTGTCCGTCTCTGCATCCACACAAACACACACATTTGTAACAGAAGTAGCAGCCATCGCTCCACAAAAAGACATGATTCAAAATTTGGATCTGTTTCTTCTCCTTGCAATCATTTGCTTACAAATGTGCTGGCTGTCACTGCACATCTACTTGTAAATGAACCCATAAACCTGGAACTACAGTGGCTTTACTTCAGTACACCAGCGTGCTTTCTGTGACCTCATATGATGCTTTTATGCATGTGGGTCAGTTGAGGACTGTGATCGTGTAACAGAACTCAAAATCTTATGTACCCAAACTGAGAGGCTTTGCTTAAAAAATCTTGAAAGCTGCATCACTTTTTTATGTCAACATTTGTTCAAATGTTTAAATCAAGTGTGTTATGTGGATAAATCAGAGAGAGAAATCCACCTCACCAAACTCCACAGAGCTTTTTAGCATCTTTGGTTTTACGGCCTGTAACTTCAGTTTTCACTTTCACTGCTGTCATCAGCCTTGTTTTCAGTCATAGCAGGCAGCACTTTTTACTGTACACTACCTGCCCCATCCAACAGAACACAAAGTTAATGTTGCTCCATATCTGTTGGATGTATAAATAGACAACTGCTTGCTAACATGTTTGCCAAATCAGCATTGTAAGGCGATAATGTCAGTGTTATTTAAAGCTTGTTCTGATACCCATACGTCACCCAAAACAAATCAGTTATTGCTGCTGTAAAAATGTCAAGGTGAACTGTTTGAAACCTCTTTTTCACAGGAGAGATTTTGATTTTGATTGCAGGGCCCTGACTCACTTCAATGAAACAGAATTATTATAATTATTTTATTAAATCCATCTGTGCTTTTATTGCTGTTACTAATAAAAATGTCTGCTTTGGAAAAGATCAATAGTCTAACACAGCTTTCACTAATTTGTTAGGATTTAACATCTTTAAGATGTTGTTCAGCGCTAACTGAGTAATAGTTGTTGTACAGAGGTTAAAATGTTGAGGTGCTTACATTTTACTAGCTAGTACAGCAGTAGATCAGTTCAGAACATGGACCGAAAACCTGATCTATCGTGTTCCAGCTCTTCAGGAATCTTCTATGACAAGGTGCATCGTATCATGGATGCTAGCTTGTCTAGCGACTCTCTGAACAACAGCTATTCTGTTTCATTCAATTACTACAGCTCCCGTTAGTCAAGTTTTGCTCTCACACCATGTGAGCAGAATGGGAAGAACAGGACAACCTCCTGTTATCCCGACTTGGGAGCATTCACAAATCATTTCAAGATCTGTACGACGACTGGCAGCTAGAGGTTTTATCTAAATGTAACAGTCAGTGATGGTGGCAGCCATCTTGCCTCTGTTTTGTTGTTTTGGGATGCTTCTGTTCTTCTTTACATGAGGTGGGAGATTTTAAAGCTGGCCAAAAATGCTATGATGAGAGTGTGGCATTTGATACAGATGCACTGTTAAAACCTAAGCCTGTGTAAAGGTCAAATATGTGTAGCTTCATAGCAGGTAGCGGAGCCATAGCAGGACCCAATCCCTACCAACCAATGAGCAATGTTACACGTGAAGAGTATCTCTATCGGGGCGGCGATTAGCTCAGTTGGTAGAGCGTCCGCCCCATGTACGAAGGCTCTGTAACGGCCCGGGTTCGAATCCGACCCGTGGCCCTTTGCTACATGTCATTCCCCGTCTCTCTCTCCCCACATTCCTGTCTCTCTTCAGCTGTCTCTATCCAATAAAAAGGCCAAAAGAAGAGTATCTCTATCATCTATCTCTGGCTTAGTTTTCATTTGTTTCAACATGTCATTTATTATAAACTGTACGAACATTCGAATAGGCCAACAACACCGTGATGCTGCCTTCACTTCCACTGGGATGGTGGTTAGCAAAGGGACTTGCATGTTGTTGCTTGTGAGCGTTGTCAAGGCAGGTTCTTGACGTGAACAGTATTTGCAGGTGGCAAACAGGTTATTACGGTAATTCCCATATGACATGAACGCAGCCTAAGATGGAGGGTACCTTGACAACAGTCAATAGAAATTACTTAAAGATGTTCTCCCAACACTTTCTGTTGGTGCCGTTTCCTCTCTTTCACTTTTTGTAATGTTTCTTGATCAAATCTTGTCATGGAGTGGTGTTATTAAATGCTGAGGTACTTGCAGTACAGCAGTGCCAGTTATAAAAACAAAAAAAGTAGCTTTTAAACTTTTATGTTTAAGTAATTGAGTCCAGTGGAACAAAATCTTGCCTGGGAGCAGAATGGGACTTCAGCAGTAGGTTTGCCAATATTGAGTCAATATTCAAGTAAAGCTGGGCTTTCAGCCTGTTACTGTACTCCATGTTGATGATGATGAAGTTTAATGGAGGCTTTATACTGGTATCAAAATGTAGTAAAATGTTTTATATCAAGACTTTTTTTAACTTCAGCTTCAGTCCAAAAATACAGACAGAAAATACAGCTTGCTATCAGCCATTTCACTGTGACCGTACCTGTATGATTATATGTAATAAACTGGATTAAAGTGACTGCATTACTACCCATCAGGACACACTGCAGCAGAATAGATCTCAGAAACAAGCATTTTAAAGTGGAGATCTGGCTCCTGGCTGTTTTCTGTTGGTCACTTTGTGTTAACTGCTTTCTGACTGTTACAGGTGGAGGTGTTGTACGGAGATGAGCCCTTGAAGGACTACTACACACTAATGGATATTGCCTACTTCTACGAGTGGAGACGGGTGAGTGACAGCTTTCATACTTTTTACTGTGGACCAGAGATATTGATCCAAAGCTGCATTGTGATTTGTGTTTCTTCAAATGGGACGAGTACCTAGAAAAGTAACAATGCTTTAATTGAGGTGTCTATTTAAGATTAGAGGGACATCAGTAATGATGCTACATGATGGTTACTTTGTAAAAAAGTGTCAATCTTAAACAACTGCATGCTTTTTCTACATAAAATATTAAAACTATTAAATGTATTTTCTTTGGTATTTGTTGTCATATACTGTAATAGGTATGTTTTAGTCTGTATTTGATGATATGATATACAGTACTTAGGACCCATCATATAGCTCACACTGGGGCCTGTTTTGACTAACTTATAACTGTTCATAGGTTCAGTATCTTTAAGAGTAACCTGGTGTTTGTGATGTCATGCTCAGGTTATTGTTAATATGCAAAGTCTGTCTCCTGACTGTTGAACTGACAGAAAAGATAGTGCTTCCATCAGCACAGGATCCAGTGGACTTTACTGAACTAGTCGGCTATTATTCAGAGTTTCAGTAGGACTAGCAGAACTTTGCCCTGACTCTGCATCTCTTTGGGTGTCTCCAGGACTTTCACACTCACTTGACATCATGGCTGATAACTGTCTTGAGTGTTGTTCATGTTATCTGTTTTCTGTGAACATAGATGGATGGATAGATGCTTGGTGTTGAAATATTTCCAAATACAATGTACATAACGCTGTGTTTGCTCAGTTTGTGGATAGTTTTCAGATTTCATACCAGAACCTACTTACCTTTAATCTTACCTGAAAATGGAGCAGACGTAGTTTCCCACAAACTGTGGCATTAGAACCGATGACTGCGTGAATCCCACAATAATTTTAGTGTGTTGCTTTTTTTCCATTTCTGCTGTTTTTGTTTGGAGTTGTATGTTTATAGTTCATGTTACTGCTGCAGTGATACCATCTTCCAACAAAAATCTATAGTTTCATCTTACTATGTTCCATATTCATATAGTTTCCCATTTTCTACAAGCTCCCTCTTTGTGGATTCACTTATAACTAAATATGAATATCCTGAATATACAGTGAGCTGATAATCCTCTTTTTAAGACGATTGAACTGAGATCAATGTTATGAAATGGACACTTCCTGCTAATATTAAACTCTCTCTTTGTCAGTTGTGCTCAGGCAAAAGAAACAAGTGTGATATTTGGACTAGAGTTTATTAAAGGATGAGGATGATGATATTCTATGTATCTATTGTCAATATATTCCATGAAAAGACACAAAACAAAATCCAGCCTTTCCATCCTACCTCTTTGTGGCTCATTCATTCCTACTGATGATGTGATTCTTTAAAAAGTGCTCACAAATATACATCTTAAAAAGGCTCAGTAGTTTTCTTAATTGCTGGGTACTGTAGTTTTAAACAAGTGTGACTCAAAACAGAAGTAAATAACGCTTTTGTTGGGGACTATTTTCTGCAGTGGATTAACGGTGCACTAGTGATTATTTACAACAGCAGGATGTTATGTTACTGAGTCAAAAGAAAACTACAGTGTATGTGTTCATGGTACAACAGTGCAGCTCACTGGTGTGTTGTGGCCTTTTTATGGTATTTGTTGGCAATAACAATTTTCCACCAGTCGTATTTAATCTTTTACAGGCAGAAAGCCTGTCTGTAAATTTGCCCACATATTGATGAAGTCCTATCCACAGTCCTAATGATGTGTGTACCTCTGTTCAGACTGGACCCATCCCCCTGCAGTATCTGGTCAAACCCACCCGGAAGCGCAGGAGGCCGTCCCAGTCAGCAGCCCAGGGCCACTCTGACGGTGTCAACACCAGCCCGACGTCAGAGAGCGACTCCCAGAGCGACAAAGTCCACAGTCCTGCTGCGGCCCAGCCGCCCCGAGCCTCCTCGCAGTCCAGCCCTGCGTCCCACGACCTCTCTCCCGCCATCCAAAGCTCCAACGGTACCACTGTGCCCAACAATACTCAACGACACACTCTCGCCTCCAAACAGGGCGCCAGTGCTCGGAAGGTGACTGTCAATGGCACGAGCTCTGGGGCCGGCAAAGAGGAGGCGAGGGGAGCCGACAAAAGCGGTTTGCCTCCGACAACCTAACGCGTGTGCGCGGCAGCGGGGAGGACAGTGTTTGAATTGCTCCCTTCTTTCTTTCTACAGAGCAAAAAGACAAGTTCAAGCCTTCTTCCTTCTGGACACACCGGGAGGCAGGTTACGGTTATCATCTTTCAGCAGGACAGACTGAAAAGTGCAGCCAAATAGACACTTGTATGTATGTGTGTGTGTGTGTGTGTGTGTGTGTGTGTTTATGTGTGTTAGACTAGACAGTGCACACATACAAACTGTACAGTATGTATCAAATGTGAGCATGTGTGCATACATATGTATAAACTTATCTTTTATACAAGATATTGTAATCGTTTTGTATTGTATATGCAGTGGGTCTGTTTCATTTCGATAGTTCTGTCAGCATTCATTTGGCTCCATAAAACTTGAGACAATATGCTGAAAGGCGTTACAGTGTGCATCACTGCAAGAGATGGATGTAAAGAAAAAAAAAAAGCTAATCCTTGCCTTTGAACAGTCATGTTAATAACTGCTGTATAAGTGTCCATTATAAGCAACCGCTCATCAGGTAACACAGGTACATTACATATAACTGTTGATGCACTTTGTTCAAGTCAAGTCAAGTCACACAATCCAAACCAACAAGTATTTTCCATCAGGAGAAACATTTATATTTACAGAATTCCAAGCACTACCATGCTCACAAGCAGATGTTTGTCAGCAGACCATGTACGTTCTCTCATGGCAGTCGAAGAACTCAAAAGGGATTTTGAATATTTGGCCATGTATGTTGTAGTTCCATAAATTTCAACATTCCTTTGGTTTTCTTTTCAACAAACAATGATACTTTTTTTATCAGCCATATGTGCATGTTTTAGGTCAATAAAATGTTTACTTACTAGGTTTTTCTGACCTGCGTGTCCTGTTTATGATTCCCTGAACTTCCCTCAACAGGTGGTGAAGCATGCCGTTGTGCACCTAGCAACATAATGGAGGGTAGCAAAAAGCTTTGCTCACTCTGTGGTAAATAAATGAACAGACAGTAATCAGACAAGTCTGTCACAGATTAAAACTTTCATCAGTTCAATAATTGATGCTGGGTTGTTTTGTCAGCAGCTCTTTTCTGTTCAGCTTACAGTAAAACTCAGGTTAAGTCAACTGCAAAATAAGTTTTACACAACAGCCTGTTACAATCTGAACTCCCTTGTTCTGCAATATCTTTGGTAGATCTTAAGTCTGTGTACATGTACAGCAAAGTGTCAGTAACTCACATGCAAAGCTGCCTGGTGGATGATACGTACAGCTGGAGCATCTTTCTAGGTCCTTCCTACAGTCCATGAAGACCAGGACCAGTCCTGGTTGACAAAGTTTATCAAAATGTTTTTCTCCAAAATCCTTTCACACATTTCAACATATAAGACTTCACATTCTCAATATTATACAAGGCTCTCTCTGTCAGAGCAAAGTTTGTGTATCATGCGTTTGCCTTTATTTGATAGTATTATTGTACACAATAAGGTAAATCTAACTGGCAGCTGTTTATTTCTTAATTTATGTCAAAAAAAAACATACTAAAAAGTCAAAAGGTAAGAGTGTGACATGTGATAGATCACACCACACCTCATTGATTCTATATGGCATGAAATTATAAATTTCTTCATGCACAATGTAAAACATCTATGTTGATCTTTTTTGTTTTTTTAATTTGTTTTTCATCCTCTCCATCTTCAAGATCTTAGCCATGATACTATTACATCTCATCTTTAGCATCATTTTCTATGGACTTCATTCATTTGTAACACTGCCCACAATGGTCTAATAAAACCAGACAAAAAAGGTTTGGTAAAATCTCCACAGGTACACTAAAGCAACATTGTCTCAGATAAAAGACAGAAAGCAAGGACAAATGAAGCTGAGGGCTGTGCTGTTAACCTTTTCATGGTTGCTCTCTTCTCTGTACTGACTCAAACACATCATGCTTTCATCAAGTGCAACAATGTACAAAATGCAGCTGCAACATAAGTGCACAGTTTAAAGACCTCTCTGCCTTCTTTTTCAAGAGTCGGTGTGTTCATGTAGTGGGGCAGACACGATGAAGTCCTGCTTGTGCGTGCCGTCACAGTACGGTGGGTTGTTTGTGTATTTGCAACCACACAACCAAACTGTGGCGTCTTTCTCTGGGACAAAGCGTAGCGGGGATAGGCCTTGGGCTTTGGTTTTGTGGGCTCCGTCGCAGAAAGGCTGAAAGATGAAGACGTGATCAGGGAATATACGGGATGTGTACTTCAGATATACGAGACGATGTCAAAAGGTGGTTTTACCTGTTTCTTGCTGTGTCCACATGTGCACCACGAGTAACGCTTTCCACCAATCAGCTCCACTTTGAATGGCTTCTTAGAGGGGATGACAGGCTCTGGAGGATATGTGGAGAGCTAGACCCACAGAACCGTACTCAGTTACTCCATTACAAGTTCTGCATTGTATTAAACTCTGTAGGCATGTGCAGACTGCTTCACTGACATTTATATGACTCTGGTCAGCTGTTACACACTGAAGAAAGTGTTTCCACTTTTTTATTAATAATGCAGGTCTAAGTGCTCTATAAATACTAAACATATCCAAATGCCCAATCCACAGAGAAATACAGCCTCTATTCAATAACTGTGCCATTAAATGAGCAGCAGGACTTCTGTAAGGTTGTGATGTCACAACCACGGCCCACCTGGGCTCTGGTCAAATCTTTTTTTTTTTGCTCATGACGGTTCCTCACTGAGTGAAATGACCCAGAGGAATTTATGTAGTAGCCATGATAAGAGCTGTCTGAATTCTCTAAATGTTCAGGAAAGGAGCTTAAGTGCTTCCTTTCTTATCTCCTTTATACACAGGACCATCCTTTACAAAAGGAAAGGAGGTAATGCTGTGCAAAAAAAGTGATGGACCATTCAGCCATCTCCAACCAGGTATTCAAATACAGCAATTGATTAAAAGAAATGTGATGCAGACTGGCAATAGAGAATAAAAAGGAGCTCATGTGGAGTGTTGACGGAATGACGTGTTGACGCAGGCTGATATTACTTTACAGGTCTGTAGTTTATCAGTACAGACTGCAGTCTGTTAACAGACAGACAGATGCCTGTTTCCTCTATGAAACCTGCTCTGCGTCCTCACTGCGCCACATTCTTATAAACTCTGATGAACTGTTTGTGGCTTGTTCCTGCTTGCTGACATTCTCAGGTTGTTGTAAAATGTTATTAGTAACTAGATATGCTATATATGCTATATATCCTGGTCATTCGAATCAATAAATATGTACGTGAATATTACATTTAGTATGACGGTCAATACCTTCTCTTTTAACTGTGACAGATTTTCAGCATCTCTGCAGATCTCTTCATGGAAGTTACCGTTGATTATTAATCATCATGTTGCCATGACTTGCTAATATGTTGATACAGTGGACAGGAGGTTGAGCAACGTGGCACTTCATTTAGTCATATTTTTCATATCACAAATATCATCTAAGATGTGTTTTATTCGCAACCATCTTCTAAACATTGTTTCAAGAACATCCACTGTTACCGTAGCCAAGACCTGCCTAAATGCAGTCAGATTCTCTGGGTGACTCTTCTTATTAATTTTACTTTACTTCCTTGACTTCAGGACATTTTCCATCAAGGTCAAAGAAAACTGTTTAGGAAAGGACATAAGAGGCAATTCTTTTGACTATGCAACCACACACAAAGTCAGCCAATCACAAGAGGGGCTCATTAATATAAATGAGATAAAACACTGTTTTTGCTAGAGCTCAAGAGAGAAGCTGAAAGAGGAGATGTAAAACTATTTTAACATGGTCTTTGTTACTTAAACCCACAAATATACCTCTTATGGATATCAAAACTTTAAATAAAACACTGGAAAAGAATAAAATATGGGACCAATAAGGTGGGAGAAGATTGGTTTTAAACTTCAAATTTTTACTAGAGTCAAAGTCGCAGTAACTGTGCCCAGGTCTACCAACACCAGTGACGTCAGTCAGCCCGGACAGTCCTGAGGAAAGCTCTAATCAGGCTGTGATTAGAAACAGCTGCGTCTGTGCAGGCGGGAGCTTTGATGTTGTACAGCAGGTGGCACTACATCTACAGTTTATTCATACACTACAGCCTCCTGTGAGGCTCTCACAACTGTTGTTAAATGAGCAAATAAGCTATTTAATTTAAATTAAATAATAGAAAGAAGTGTTTCTATCTGAAATATGTTACGGTAGAAAGTCTTGTACGTTTAAGTATCAGGTAACAACCTCAGAACGGAGTCACAACGTTGCCCACCAATAGAGAAATAGGACAATACGTTATTATTTATAACCCAACTATTTGAAGTGAAGTCAGTCTAACAACGGCGTGTTCAGAGGACAGGGGCTAATATAAGTACGCAATTTACCTTTGAGACGGTCACAGCCGTTATCCATGGTTGTCTCCAGGTGAAACTCATCCATTTGTGCTCTAAGTTGGTCAGTAACACATTCATATTTCTAATGACAGATGATAGATGACCTGAGCTGACAGGGTGCTGTCGCGCGCAGGTGAAACAACCGTGAAGTTCCAGTGACGTCACAGATATGGAAACCGTGAAGAAATATAATACAACAGAACTGGTGCAAGATTTCACAACACAACAGCTGACCACTGATTATAGAAACCGCTTCCTGTAGAGTCACGTGTTATGAGCTGAACCAATCAGATATCAGGCAGCCGGCAGATTGAGCTGAACTTGATTTACTGTGGACCAATCAATTTAACGTAACAACTGAAGTAGTTTAGTTTACAACGTAAAATTCTCAGTTATGTTTACTAGGTATATTAAAAGAGGAGAAATACCACTATTTTAGATGTGCAGAAATGTGACAACACAAACACAAATTGATAAATACATCAAACATTTCAGAGGAAACAGCTCTGATAGTTTATGTCTTTAACACAACACATTTATTTTTTTAAACATTTTAATCATGTTAAAATGCTTTGCATGTGTAGATGAACAATGATTACAAAAAAAATATACATACTTATAATATACTGAGCTTTATAGATCTGCAGGCCACTGATAACACTGGGACAAGATAAAGATGGAGGTCAGTCATTGGTCATTGCTCCTGAGCTTCCCGGTGCAGACGTCTTGATTCCTGCTCATTTAAAGACGCCTTTCACCGACTTCACTAAATCCCGGAAGATGACCTTGAAGTGTGAGCCGTCACAGTACGGTCCGTTTTTTGTTTCCTTACAGGCACACAGCATGACCGTCTTGGTGCTGTCGGGGGTGAAGCGCAAAGGAGCGATGCTCGGAGCCTTTGCCTTGTGAGCTCCGTCACAATAAGGCTGAGAGAGACAGTGAGAGAAAGGTGAGTTCAAACTTCTGATTTTTTTTCAGTTTAGCATAATTCTTATCACTTTTTTTTCATTATTCTGATGTGATTTTATAGCTCCCAGCAGACAAAAATGCATTATGTCAACTGGGTTGAATTGTGTAAAAACTGATCTAATTTTTTAAATAACAACCAAGGAAAGATTTGAACATATGATGATGATGTAAATATCCACTCAAGTTTTATCTTACTTCAGTCTGTTCAGACATTTTGACACATCGTAGCAGGAAAAGCACAGGTTTAATTAATAACATTATGTCTGCACTCTGTTCAGGTGTGTCTGTTCTCAGGGTCCTGCACACTGTGCATGCTGTCTTACTATCGTTGCATACTTGCACAAGCAAAAATAGAACAGAGCCTGTGTTAACGTGACTGTTGCACTTGAGCTTTTCCTGCTATGACAAGTCATAGTCAAGACTAACAACCGTGTCTGACAGGATTTTGTTTGAAGCTGATCTAGTTTGTCTTCACCGGCAGCAGTTTGTGATCCGTGACTCTGAATGACCGACATCCTGCTTTACGCCCAGGTGCCTCTGAAATTTGAAACCTAACACATACAACTAACAATAATTTTCACTGTTGTTTGGTTCATAAAATGTCTCATTTTGTCGACAACCCGAAGATATTCCATTTAAGGTCACAGAGGATGAAAGAAACCAGACAAGATTCACATCTGAGGAGCTGAATTCAGAGAATTTAGACTTTTTTTCTGAAAATAATAACTCAAAACGATTAATCAATTATCAAAATAGTTGGTGTTTAATTCAAAAGTTGACAACTAATCGACTTATGAGCTCTACCGCACACTCACCTGTTTCTTGCTATGACCACAGGCACACCAGGCGTAGCGTTTCCCAGCAGTCACCTTAACTCTGTAAGGAATCCGGGCTGCAGCGACAATCTCTGTAGACTCCAGGCGGCACTGAACCTGCAGACAAGATGAACCATCACATGTGACACAGAGCAGCAGGTGATGGTTAACAGACAGCATCAGGAATATACTGTGAGCAGACATCTTTTTAAATATCACAAAACATAGTTCACTAATGACTAATGACTAACGAGCTGACCATAAACACAGATTAGGTAGTTCCTGTCTGACAGATATAAATTTGCATATCACTGATAACCTCAAACGAACTGTCCAAGCCTGCAGACTAGTGTCAGGGCTGAATAGTAACGGATTACATGTATTTGGAATTATGTAATTAGATTACAAAAAATTAGCAACCTATAATCAGCCCAGATTACATTTGAAAAAAAATATTATATATGTAATTAGATTACAGCCACATTGGATTACTTGATGATTTTTGATTGTTAAAATATGGTCAATTTTTTTTCATTATGAACGGTGCTCTATTAACTCTGGTGTGGTCTGACATGCATGTTTCCACTTCATGGCGGCTCTAAAGGCTGAAAAGATATCAATGTTGACTGTTCACCATATCAACATGCTGATATTAAACAGCATGGCTATGACTCAGGTGCGTCTTGGACTAATCACAATAAAAAGCCACTCCATAATGTGCAGCTTTATCTCGAGGAACGTCATTTACAGTTTTTCTCAATTGCTAAAACACAATTTCTGAAACCTTGCTCCATTTTTTTTAAACATTAAACACAAAACCTCATCTTCAAGCACTATCTACAAAACCTCTGACTCCTCTTGCAAAATCAAACTTTCGCCTCAAAACAGTTTTACCTGTGTTCAAAACCAAACACTGCTCTCAAATCATAAACAAAGCGATCAAATTCATGTGCTTAAGGCTGAGCTCTGAGTGTGTGTGTGTGTGTGTGTGTGTGTGTGTGTGTGTGTGTGTGTGTGTGTGTGTGTGTGTGTGTGTATATATATATATATATATATATATATATATATATATATATATATATATATATATATATATGTATGTTAAAACATATACTTACAGTGCAAATCCAAGATTACGATTTAAAAAAAATAATATACATACACACACACACATACAGTGTATCTATCTATCTATCTATCTATCTATCTATCTATCTATCTATCTATCTATACATATATATACATATACATATATACATATATATATACATATACATACACACACACACACACACACACACATATATATATATACATACATACATACATACATACACATATATATACATACATATATAAAATATACATCTTTTTTTTTGTTCTTGTACTTCTTTCTTTGTTCTTGCTTTTAACTGTGTGCATTTTTAAAAATTGTTTGTTTTTTTATGCTGTTTTATGCTGTTCTTTTTAAATGCTTTGTCTTCATGTAAAGCACATTGAGTTGCCTCTTGGTATGAAATGCGCTATATAAATAAAAATGCCTTGCCTTGCCTTGCCTCAAAATAAATTTCATATTTTTGATGAACAAAAACATGTTCTATCATAGTAGCTCAAAATTGATCAGAAATTACTACTCTGCTTTGCTCTTTGCAATTTTTTTTGTTCTTCCTCCTCCTTGTACCCCTATTTTTACAGTACTGTACCCTGCATCTCTTTTTGATATGAACCTGCAACCAGTCAAAATCTATTTAGCAGTCAGTACTGTAAACAAATGGAAAGCACAATGTTCAGGGCCATACAATTTGTTTATTGTACCGTATACAGCCTACAATGCACTGTACTACAGTATACAATACTAAAAGGGACAAAAATCTTGCCCTCCTCCTCTTTGTCCCCACCTTGCATACGCGCTCGTCCTCGTCCTCTCACATAGTTTCTTCTATCCATTCTCAGACTTTCTCATTCCCACCTTCAACAACCTGTTTGCTCTCTGAACTGGCTTATATTGGTTGTGTCACATCATTTGAAACAAGTGAAATCAATTTTGAGTGGTTGTGTTTAATCAATGACATGTCTGCTCTATTTGTATTTAATTTTTGCCACTTGTGTTTACCAGTGTGGATGACATGTGCATTAGAGTGCAGATTGTGTTTAGAGTTTTGCTAAAAAGTGTAAGTGAGATCTGCAAATTGTGTTTTACCATGTGAAATGGTTTAAGGTATTGACAACAGACTGAACAATTAGCTAAATGAGTTCAGGCAACTGAGAACTTTGTTCAGCCAATGGGTTTTAGTGTTTTAGCAATTCAGAAAAACTGTATTAGGCACTGATAGATGACTATTTCAGGTCGACCTGACCTGTCCTCCTCTGCCTCTGATTGGCTAGTACTTTTTGTTGGAATCAGGGTAAGTCAATCAGAGGGAGAGTAGGGTGAGTCATGACTTTGTCGCCCTATGAGAAATATCCATATTTCAGTGTCAAATAAATGTTTTTTCTTTTTTTCAAGATAAACCTGCACATTTTAGAGTGGACTTTTACAGTGACCAGAGTCACACTGTCTAATCATGTGCCCCACCTGTCAGGTAATGGATTATCCTGCCAAAGAGCTCACTTACAAAGGACTTTAAGAAATTCATGACACACACACACACACAGTTTGAGAGAAATAATACCTTTTGTCTGCACAACTTGATCTTTTACTTCACTTTTCCTCAAGTGAAAACATTAGTGTTGCATTTATTTTGAGTACACACACACACACACACACACACAGCAACAGCAGACTACCTAAACAACTGCTTGTACAGTTCATGTAAGGGTCATTTGATTTGACCAGCTGTCATTACTGAAGATACAAACTGAATTTTATTTGCATTGTATGCATATTTGTATGCAAGATATTTAAAGAGGAAAAAATATTTGTGGAACTAATTTTTTTTAGTATAAAGGTGTAATTTAAAGTGATATTTAAGTATTCAGATTAGGTTACACTTTTTTTGTAATACAATGTTACTAGTTACAATAATTGCCATGTCATTTACATTCAGCAGCTGCCTACATTTCACAGTAATCTGACCCAGCCCTGTCTATTATACCTGCGGGCTCATTAGTCTCCGTGTCAAGGGTGAATGGAGGGAGTGTCACAGTTTAGTTTGCATAAACAGAAACGAAAAGAAGAAACATACCGGCCCACTGCGGGTTTTTTATACCATGACTCGGCACTTTAAAATGCTAACACTAAATCTGTGACGAACTATAAAACACAGTAGAAAAGTGACCTTCAAACATGCAGCAGAAACTGTGAATATTAGACTATGTAGGGGCTCACCCTCGAGGAGGAAACAGGCAGGACTAGGTGAGGTCGTCTGAAGGTCTGAGTGCATCCTCTCTGCAGCGCGACCAGAAAGCTGCTCGAGTTCATGTTGTCAAGTTGAAGTGGAAGAAGTCGTTGTATCGATACTTTTACAGACGGGAGGGGGGCACGGAGGGAAATGAGGGTGTCCCCGGGTCTTCCGTCGGCTTCCTGCCGGAGGGAGTCGAGGAAAAGTTCCAACATGGCCCCTGTCTCAGACGGTCCAGGTGATTGGTTTACGACTGTCAACAGTTGTGCGTTGAAGCCACGCCCCCCATAGACTGCATATTATGAATGTCTGTGTGTGTGTGTGTGTGTGTGTGTGTGTGTGTGTGGCCCCTCCTCCTCTTCCTCATCAGACGTTCATTACGCTTTAAAGGTATACTCCAGAAACAACGTCCTAATAAGGCTCCCTCTGTTAGAGTTTATAAGATGTGATGAATAGCTTTGTTAATGGTTGATAAATACTAATTTATACATTGTCATTTGTACAGTCAGAACACATGTTCCTCATTTATTTTGCAGACAAAGAGCCTTTACAAGACAGATGTTGACAGACCAGCACACAAAGGCTGTTTTTGTAAACCTCCATAGTCTTAGTTCTGTGAAAGAACACAATTATTAGAAATAAATAAAACATGTATTACATTTATTTGCACCATCACAACACAGAATACCAATGATGCATACTTGACTGCTGGGAATTAAGATTTATAGATTAGTTAGATTAGGACGTAAACTATTAACTTTTAGATTTTAAATAGAAAATATTTGTTGAACTATCGACCCTTTTGAAAAAATACTAATATCATTAAATTTAAATACACAAATCTCCATGGTAGAATCACTGAGTTGGAAGCCATTAAAAAGAACAGAGTTTGATTTCGTTTAAGCTTGGTTATAATTACGTTATTAACTTAAAGCATGAATCATTTATAAAGGATAACAGATTTTAAAGTTGTACTGAAAGGGTTAACAGCAGCTGATGGGATTTTTCATAGCCTGGTAACCAAAAGTTATTTGATTGATTGGTTAATTATTAACGACCTTGTTCCTGTGTGTTACCACAAATAATTACAATTGTAAATGTGAGTAACCTTTGGACCTGCTGACACCACAGCTGGTTAGAAAATGATCTCAATATATATATTTTTGACTTATTACAGAGTACAAAAAATATATGATGGGGACAATGTTTGGATATATAGAACTTTTTAAAAATGTTGCTTAAGATACATAACATGACCAGAAATTTACAGATTTTAATAAATGCATGTTTTTCTCTTGATGAGGTTTTAAATCCTACAGTCAGGTACAAACACTAGTTCCAGTATTGCACCAAGCACAGCACATGGCAACAGTGACAGAAACACTGCAGTCTGTTTACAGTCTGACAGGCTCCACTTCTTATGTGGCTATAATATAAAATATCTGCTTCTGTTAGAAGTTTCATTTTATTTATTTACTTAGATATCAGAGTCAGATTTCTGTGCAAAGTTCTGAATTCATTCCCGTGTTCCACCACTAACAGAGAAGTCATTCAACACCCAAAAGAAAATGTAATAACTCAGTAAAATACATTTATTGACAAAAAAGTTGTCTTAATCCGTCCTTTTAATTTTACACACAAAAATATCAAAATACTTTACAGGGCTTTTAATATGAATATCGTCAAATTCGTTTCAATCAATTCTCTCAAACAAATACACTGTACAATGACAACATGCTTGTCCTTTTTAAAATTCAGTGCTCATTTCATTTAATTTCTTTTTTTTTTTCTTCCTGGGAACAATGCATTTAAAATTATGCATAGTTATTACTTGGTATTTAGCAATACATTTTGAGAGACGTCACTGCATTTCATGCAATTCATATCCCGACAGGTAACTCGCTCTCCATCGGACCTCATTCAGAGCCAGGTGCTTAAATGTTGTAATACATAAAAGATACACAGTACGACATTCAGAACATGGATTATCTTGGTTACCCAAACTTCAAAGCTTAAAAGAATGAATGTGTTTTTACACAAACATTATTAAAGTATACAACTTGTATTCCAACAAAATTGAAAAGGTACTAAAAAACGATTTACAATTGGGCCCAAAGCGCCCCAGTGCAACATGAGAAAGAAACCGCTTCACAAATCCTTCGCACCCTTCAGTCAGTCAATCTCTTGGACATGGTTGTGTCTGGACTTATATCATAAAGTCATACTTGGTAAATTGCAGACCTCCCACGTGGAGTCATGTTAACGCGTCGGCTCGTGTCTTTATCAACATAATCAACATTCGCCTTCTGTCATTGCTACAGTATTTATCACCGACTAGTGAGCTGCTTGAAGTTCCTTTCTGACGTCTACATAATAGCTGCTAACAAAACAACCTAGCACTCAAGATATCACATGTATGGGAGATCATGTTCAAGATTGCAAACAGAAGTGAGAAAATAGTTTAAAAATGACAGTATTGTTAAAAAACACAGGAGAAAACATGATAAAATAAATCGCTTACTTTGTGAGTGGCCTTTGTTAGTCAAACCGAGCCAAACATACTATGATAGAGTGGAGTGGAAGGAAAGAGAAGCACATCATAGTCTCTACGTTGGCTTGAGTCATGAGCATGGGCTCAAACACGCCTGCAGTAAAGGTCAACACTAACAACATTGGCAAATCACCGTCTGCTCAGCTGACAGCTACACTATGTATGATACACTGTTGCGACAGCACGTTTAATAATAGTTTACATCATGGCCGTCCCCAGCCGTCTCCTGTGACACCACTGTGCAGGCTTTACTGTAAGATTCTCCTTGTTTCTCACAAACAACCGAAGAACATTGCATCTGAACACAAAAATTACAATAGAAAAATGATTTGACACTTCAGTTACCACTATATGGTTATTCACACATTTCAACTTTTGAAATTATCAGTCAGCTATCAAAAGTATAAATGGGTTTAGGAAGAGTGCTTTGAGTTTACTAATGTGCCCCTCCGTGTACCCCAGATTAAAAAACACCATCAAAGAAAGACGACAAAGAGAGTGAGCCTTTGGGCTCATGGTTTTCTCTGTAAATCTAACATCATTAAGGCATTATCTATCCAGTATTGCTAAAAGAACAACTAGTTGGTGAACATGAAAAGAATATTTATGTATGAAAGTAACACAAAATAAAAAAAAAAACAATGCTTCAGGAGGAGGAGGAGGCGGAGGAGGAGGTGGAAGGAGTGCAAAATACATAAATCAAAAACCTGTCCATCCCTAGTGGCCTAGTAAGTACCAAGCATCCTTTATAAAGGTACTGTGTTAATGGCTAATTTGCTCTGTTAGCTACTAACATGCAAAGTGCACACTTGTTTAGGAAAAACAATTAATTTCTTACTTACAGTTTCCAAATGTTTGGTTTCGTCTGCTTAATCTCGATAGCAACTGGAAGGATATAAAAGTCTCTAGAAACTCTGGTGGTGGTTTGGAGTAAAATCTGGTGCTTAACGTTCACGTTGATGCCAGACTCTGGTGGACGACAGCGCCATCTCGGACACGCGGGTTCTGTGCCGTTTTTTTTTTTTTTACATTTACATGAGCTAAAACCAAGATTTTTTTTGGTGGGCATTTATATCCAGTGAAGGCTATTGCGGTAATGAGTCAGCACAAAAATTCAACATTGGAAAATAGGTGGCAGAAAGATCTGAGGTAATAACTAGCTTAATGTTGAAATGCCACTAACCACACATCGAAAAAGACAGTATATTTACCCTTTACATAATAAATGCATGTGACAAGATGCAACATATAAAAGATCTGGATGAAAATGGGGGTGGGGGGTGAACACAAAAAGGGAAGACAAAATATCAAGGAAGACAGTTGAGGTTGCAAGAAGTGGCAGAAGTCTTGTGATTCTCACTGACTGAATGGAAACTGGTTCAAGCCGTGGAAGGGAATCATGAACGGTCAGTGCTTGACAAGTCAGAGGAGAGACACTCTGACCTCAAGTTCACGCTTCAACCCAAAAAAGCTCACACAGCACCTGCAGGGATGAGCAGGAACTCCGGCTCTGCCTTCATAAGCAGCCCCATTGGTCTAGCTAACAAATTAGTGCAATTTAAGAAGAGACCATCGTATTCGTGCTCTCTGAAAGCTGCCTACACAAAAACCTATGAGAAGAACCTCTGATATAAAGAATTCCAAAACACGAAAAAACTTCACCTTGACGTTAAGTCCATCCTGTTATACATTCATAAAAGAGGGTGTAAGATAAAGATGACAGAAGGAAAGACGTTCAAAAGTCACGGAAGTTGACCTCAGTTCTTCAAGCGGGCTGTGACGCCCCATATCTGCCTGTGAGCTGCTCTGGTGTACTAGAGAAAACGTCACCCATTCTTGTCTCCGCCCTTCTCTCCTGCAGCCTGAAACACAATCACACAATGCCTCTTACAATTCCTAACATTGAAAACATCACAACATGTATCATAAACAGAGGCCCTTCAGTGTTACTCACCCCGGGCTTGTGAAGTGCGTTGTCCTGCAGGCCAAAGAGGCTGCCACCCTGGCCGCCCTGCAGGGGTGAGGCTGTGGCTGAAGACAGCAGGTTGGGTGACTGGGCGATCATGGGTGAGTTTGGCGTGGAGGCGAGGGCTCCCGTCAGCGTGAGGCGCTGCAGCTCCCTCTGTCTCTGCTGCTGCAGCATCTGGCACACCACCACCTGCTGCTCCTGGTGGAGACGGGAGAAGACGGCGAGTTTACGGGACGTTCAGGACACCTGTGGCTGCAAGTTTCTACTTCTGCACTACACACATCTGTATGCTTCAAAATAAGAGATTCAATTAAAAATAATATTAATTAGTTAGCAGTCTTTAAAGTGATTCTTCTCCTTGACTTGTGTGATTGTGAGAGACACTGAAAGTGCAACTTTGCCTGGGTCATCCACGTTGTACCCTTTTCACCTGCTGTGTCTTGAATGTACCACGACACAATCACAAACAAACCCTCGACAACAGTCACCATGGAGATGGCAGTTCAGGATGTGCTGAATGTGTTAACAGCGTCTGGTTGGTTCCAGACTCCACCAGACTTTTTGCAAGTCAAATAGGAACCTTCACAGTGGCTGGCTTCCTGTCACACAGTGACTCATAACCTCATCAGCTAGTTCGTCACACATTACTGAATATTGTTATTCATCTTTGAACACATCAGGTGTCATTGCTAGTAATAGATGATTCTCACATCTTACTCTTACGTAATGTTAATATGCATCTTCTAGTGTCACATCTCTGTTATGGCTTTATTTTGGACAGTGACACTAAAGATAGACAGGATGACACGCAGCAGGCAGCGGGCGGAAATCCAACACAGACCACTGTGGTAAAAACCCAGCGTTAGTACATGGGGCGGATGCTGTATCGGGTGGGATTACCGGGGTACCACCTAAATGTCACATATTTGACTGTAAATGATGATACACTGATGACAGTAAATATCTTGAAGCAAGACAAAATAAGGCAGATCACTTCTGTAGTACAACTTCAAACGAGTTGAGTTGAACTGTCAACAGATAAACTTGACCTATTTTAAAGGTCCAGTGTGTAAGATTGGGGGCTTCTATTTTCAGAATGACGCAGACATGGAATATAATGTTCATAACTACATTTTCACGCATGTATAATCACAAATTAAAATAAGAATAAGGGAGCGGGTCCTCTTCCATGGAGGCTGCCATTTTAAACCACTGTGTTTCTACAGTAGCCTTTCAAGTGTTGTTTCTCCTTTAAACTAGGAAGGTGAGGGTGATGTGAGGAGATTGCAATGCAGTGATTACACCACTAGATGCAACTAAAATCTACACACTGGACCTTTAAAGGAATACTTTTTATACTGATTCACCTTCTTAATTCTCAGTCTGTGTGTTATTTATAAAGCCTTTGTCTTCCTGAGTAGCTTGTAAATCAAATATGGCCATACAGATGGAAATAAGATGATTTTGTTTATCCAAATCACATGCATCAAAGGAGAGAAATACTGGAAATTCTGCAAGCTAATGTACACTGTAAAAGTGAGAAGAAAATGTATCATTACAGGAGTGAAGTTCTGTGAGGTGAGGAACTGCTGGAGCTGCTGCTGTTGCTGCTGCTCCAGAAGAATCTGCTTCTGCTGCTCAGACAGGAGAGAAGACCTGAAACACACACACACACACACACCAGACTTCAGGCTGATCAGTCCAAACGATTGGAGACTTGGATTTCTTCTTCAGCTGTTTACAGACTGGGTACATACGGGCTCACACTCTTGGGAAGCTGAAAGCCCTGTGCCAGCGCCTGGGGGTTGAGAGGTGGAGGCTGAGGGCGCAGAGCAGGGAGCGTGGGCTGAGGAGCGTTCTGCACAGGGGACTGTATCACGCCGTTCAGGCTGCCCAGCACGCCGTTCATATTCAGCTGAGGGCTTCCTGCGAGGGACGCCATGAGCCCGCTCACCATGGGTAGAGAGGAGCTTCCGGCCTGACTGATAGTCCCCAGACCGTCGCTCAGACCCCGACTCAGGCCGTTCAGCAGGGGCTGGCTGAAGGAGGCAGGGCTCTGCTGAGGAGGAGGAGTACTCTGGAAGGAGAGGGAGGAGCTACTGCGGGACGGACTACCAGAGTGGAGCTCCTGGAACAAAGACATGAAAAATCATTTGAGCTTTATAGCTCTCAGCTTGTTTTTGATGTGCACTCAGGGCCTTTGCACTGAATCTTTGCAAAAAGGCAGTCAACGTAGCTGTAAACCTACATATTTCCTGCTACAAAGACGAAAATGTACTTGCTAATATGGTCTGATGCAGGTTTGTATGTTGTGTTCAAGGTTAGAAGGGTCTACAGGTTCTCACCTCTGACGAGGTAACAAAGGAGGTGTCATTCAGGAAGCAGCTTTTGGACAGGGGACTCTTATTGGTGCTCAGGTGGTCTAAAGAAAAGACAGGCACAAACACAGTGTGACAACTACAAACTAAAACGTTTACACTGACCACCGTGTTTTTTAATCACTACCTACATATATGATTTTCACATCAGCTCTCCTTTCAGCCTCTACAGACAGAACAAGCACTAACAACCTGCAACTAACAGCACAGTTGATGACATGTAGATAGGGAGCATACTACATGACACCACAGTAAAAGGGTGTACTAAGGGTTTAAACATGGAAGTGGGTAGAGCAGATGGAGAATCTGACCTTGGGTGGATGACAGGAAGTTGATCTGGGCGGAGGTGTGCATGGAGCCCTGGGCGGAAATCATGTGTGGAGGGAAAGGCACGGCCAACTCCGTGTTGAGCAGCTGCAGCCGCTCCTTCTTGGCTGTCAGGCTGAGGATCTGGTCTTGGAGGCGCTGGTTCTCCTGCTGCAGGGAGTGGAGCGACTGGAGCATCTCCACAACTAGAGGAGGCAGGGAGGAGGATTAGATGTGCCAGCGTGCAGGAAGTGGCATTTCACAGAGGATTTATGAGGATTTAGAGAGCAGTTGTTTGATGTTGTTTGATGTTTAGTGACATGTCAATCAGTTTTAGCAGAGTGTCGACATAAAACAAAACAGTATATAACATAAACAGTTCTGAAGTTAATTCACAGGATGTTTAACTCATAAGTGATGCCAACATTCCCATGATTTTATTGTATGTTTCAGGATAAATGAGTTATGGTTAAACACTCTAATGCACAGGGGAATATCCTCAGACAGAGAGATCTGCTCTGAATTTTATTGTAGTCCACTTTATAAGGTCCTGTGCCCCCCACAGGTGGTTTCAGTTATACAGACTGATTAGACTCCAGCCCGGGTTGATGTTGCTGAGCTACACTACGCTGTGACCTAAATCACTCCACATTTCTTACCTGGTGCGTCTACTTCAAGACATTTTATTAGTGTGTGCAAGTTCAGAGAGTACATGTGTGCACTGTGTAGTGCCCTTTAAACCTGCAGACATTTACATAAACGTGTCCACGCCGTGCTGATTAAGCCCTTCAACATCAGGTCAGTCTCTCTGTATTTTGCTGTATACAGTTTTTAAATGTTGTGTCTGTGGTGACATTCTCACGCCAACGCTGTGTATTCACGTCAGTGTTTGTGTAATTACTCTCACTGCCAGAAGGGGGAGACAAACCTTCTGCAGTGTTAAAGATGAAACACAAAATGGACTTTTTTATTTTTTTCTTGACTTTCCCACACTTCGCTATTTTGTCTTTGATAGATGTGAAAATTATGGTGATGAACTCACCCATAATAACACATCTCAATGATGATGAACTGAGATGTCAATCCAGCCCACACAGCCCTATTCTGGATTACAGTTTAACAAGAAAATCATATAGGAAGCCTGTATGGGTGAACCACAGGTACGGTATATAAGAGCTTTAAATGTGGTAAGGTTCAACACAATACACACGCTTAACAGTAGCTGCTACAACAAGGTACACAGCTGAGAAATTCGACTTCAGTCTGCAGTAAAGTGCCATCATGAGCTACTGATTCCTTATCTAGTGTTTCTTCACAGCGGTGATATCAAGCCTGAACTCGGAATTCAACCCCATCCTCTCTAAATGCTTCCTAATTGATTTTCTATGGAGCTGTCTGTGCAGCATGCCCGGCATCACACACACGCACACATATTGAACAAACACACTCTTCTCTCTCGTTTCGGCAGAGTGGCACAGCAGTTAACACTCATTAGTCTAAAGTGAACTCTCCCTGGGGCACGGAGAAATATATTTATGTTAGACACAGCAGGGCTTTTCCTTTAAGAGATGACTGTTGGCTAAGATGCATAAAAATACACTCAGTGAGAGATATCTTGAAGGCTGAGGAAGAAAGGAGGGTTTAAATCTGACTGTGGGAGAGGCAACAATGGTACAAAGACAGACGGTTGCAGAACTGATAGATAGGATAAGGAAAGTGGGAGAAGTAGTTCTCCACCCAGTGCTTGGGTGGAGAACTAAAAGGGAGCAAATAATAGATTAGAAAACGAGTGTCAGCTGATGGTGTCCCCAGAGAAAAAGCGAGGCAGAGGAAGTGTGGTGTGGAGAGGGCCCGACAATTAGATGTAGAGGAGGAACATGATAAACAAAGCTGCTAGAGCTGCTTTTAATATCGTCTCTGTCACTCGCTGTGCTATTTTTTGTCCCCAACAGCGTCCACAGATACAGTCATCATCTGTAAATAGCACCAGGCTGTTGTCTCAGACAGCAGCGACTGCAGGCAAACACAATTATGTGCACGTTACAAATGGTATTTTAGACTGTGCCTTTTAGTGAGCCCTTCAAATTAAGATATTTGGTGAATAAAGGTTGTTTCTTAGTGTGAGCTGTGGGCAGTTCTACTTCTCAGAGGATTTTAAAGGCCTGAAGAAGTGAAGCATTTTGAAAAATAGATGGTCAGTAAAGTCAGTAAAGTGCACTGGATTTTGGACGACCATCATAAAATGTATTTTTCCCTCTCATTCCTTTAACCATGTTGTGTAACCCCGTGGGAGCCACTGGTGTACGTCACTCACTGTTGACGCCCATCTCTCCGTTGCCGTGTTTCTCCAGCAGGAGCTCGATGTGAGAGCTGGCTGGAGGGACGTTCTCAGGGCGGGCTCTGATGCTTGCACCCAGCCCGTCTCTCTGGTCGAACAGAAGAGGAAGACAACTCATCGGAGACCTGCGTGCGGAGGAGGAGAAAACCAACAAGGAGTTAGACGCAAGTATGAAGTCACCGCTGAAGCCAAGCTGGGAAACTACCACCAAGCCTCCTGTGGCTGTGGTTAGTATTTTATTCTAATCCACACAGTCACTTGTGTAGTTGTTTCCTGTTGCTGCTTACAGAAACAGAAACTGATCTGACTGCAGATACAGTGCCGGGAAAAATTATCCAAATAATGTTTCATTTGAAGGATGGAAGATGAGTAGATGAGATAGTCAAGATAGATTTCATAACTGAAACTCTGTTTTACTTCTTGAATTGTATTGTGTCCATCAGAAATACCAAAAGAGATCAAAAGAGACATACTGTGAAGAAAGACTCTCTCTCGGTGAGTTTCCGTGACATGGGAAGCGACAGTCATCGAGGTCGGACTCTGTGAACGGGAACAAAGAGTCATGAACTTTCCTTACTTGTAGGCGGTATAATATGAAGAGAATGAATGTAGTCAGATTTGAATGCACACAATCACAGTGATCTCTGAACTGTGTCCTCTTCTCACCTGGCAGTGAGGTCTGGGCTTGGCTCAGTAGTGGCGGCAATGTCGCGGTTGTGGAGAGACAGCTGGCGAAGGGCTGAGTGGAGGTCAGGCTATAGGAGGTGCTGGAACCTGGATGCACCTATGAGACAGAGAGCGTCAACATCTGGCTGACAAAGAAATCAACTGGACAACCTGGAAAGGTCTTCTGCTCATACAACGTAAACACTTAGTCTGCTGGTAACATGACCCACACCTACCCAAAATGCTAAACCTCAAATCAAACAGAGGAGTATTTTACTAATAAAATAATGTCTACAACTATTATTATAGTCAGCTCATTGTCATTGTTGACGCACCTTTCAGTTAATTTCATCTATAAAACGTTCAAATAAAATATTGTCATACATGTTCACTTCCCGGAGGCCGTGGTGATGCAAATAAATTGAATTTCAATTTTCACTCATATTAAACAGAGAAAAAATATTTTGCTTCATAAAAATCAATAAAAAAAATATCAATAAATAAAAATCTTACAATTAAAACTGTGGTTGATTAATTGTCATTTAATTAATTGCTTATTTGACTAATCATTTTTGCAGTAGATGTGATCATGCAACTGACAATTTTCATCAAGGATTAATCAGCTCATCATTTCCTCCATTTAAAAGATAAACTGTTTTGTCTATAGAAAACAAATTGTCACAAAGTTTTCCATTATAGTTCCACAATGAGACGTCTTCATCACCTTTGACTTATCCAACTCACAGTCTAATGCCCAGAGATCATTAGTTCATGGTCATGTATGACAACGAAAAACAGCAGATCGTCACATCTCTGTAACTGGAACCAGCAAAGGTTTGACATTTTTGGTAACATTTCACGATTATCAAAATAGTTGCAGATCCATTTTTTATCGATCAACTAATCAATGACTAATCGTTAAAACTAATTGTTTCATGTTTTTTACTGTACGAGTCAAATGTTTGGACACACTTTCTCATCCAATGGATTTTTAACACTGAAGACATCAAAACTATGAATTATTAATAGAATTATTTGGTAAAGAAAAAGTGTAAACAAAGTAAAATATGTTTTATATTTTAGATTCTTCAAAGTGGCCCCCTTTTGCTTTGATGATAGTTTTGCACACTCTTCATTCTCTCAGTCAGATTCATGAGCACTTGTTGGCTGCTTTGCCTTGACTCTGTGGTGGAGGTTTCATGGAGGTCACACCTGGAGGTGTGTTTGGGTCATTATCTGGTTGAAAAACAAATGCTCGTCCCACTAAGCTCAGACCAGGTGGGATGGCATGTCGCTGTTAAATGCTGTGGTAACCATGCTGGTTCAGTGTGTCTTGAATTTTGAATAAATGGCAAACAGTGTCACCAACAAAGCACCTGCACACCATCACACCTCCTCAATACTTCACAGTGGGAACCACACATGTAGATACCATCCATTCGCTTCTCTGTGTCTCACAAAGACATGTCAGTCTGAACCAAGAATCCCAAATTTGACTCATCAGACTAGAGTACAGGTTTCCACCGGTCTAATGTCCATTCCTTGTGTTTCTTGGCCCAAGACCTTTTGGTCTTCCTCAGTAGTGTTTCTAGAGAACGCCAAAAGTGTGCAAAGCTGACATCAAAGGTGCTTCACAACTAGAACGAGTGGAAATAGTTCCAGGATGGGATAACCCTGAAATCTTCATGCTGACTGATCTAAGTGAACATAACTTTCACTGTACCTGTGTGTTCGAGACAGAGTTGACCGATGGAAGTGAGAGTGAGGAGACGTGGGATTGAAGGAGTCCTGAGGAGAGAGGGGTGCTACACATACCCCCTCCAAGGGACAAGGAGGTGCTACACACCCCTCCACCCAGGGAGAGAGGGGTACTGCAGATGCCTCCGCCCAGTGTGAGTGGGTCCTTGAGACTGGAGTAGATACCTGAGAGATCGCAACGGTAAAGTTAGGTAAAAAGATATTTTTCATCGATTTCATCAAAGAAGTTAAGACCCCGAAAGTGAACAACATGAGGCACACCCAAGTGTTTGTGTACACCACAGTCAATCTATAAGTAGGGCAGGAAATCTAGCACCCAGAGAAGTGCAGCACACACAGAAACCACTATCTAGGACAATATCTCTGCCTCGTGCAGATGAAATAAATACTGTGAGACAGATTTACAAAATATTCTAAATTTTAAAGCCAGTGTCTGAAAAACAGTGCCATGAAACAGTATCTTTATTTGTCCTGCTTGGCTCTTCCTTCCAATGGCTTGTTCTAGTTCACCGTCAGCTCCTGATATACAGACACTGGCTATTGTGCTGCTGACATGGCACATGTGTAATGGAAACATTTCAACACTTTAGAGTCATGTTGCAAATGAACACACCAAAGAGCAAACAGATAGTGACTTCTTTTTTTTTTCTTTTTTTCATACACATGCCTGCTCTCACACACAGGAAGCTCGAGGGCTACCACACACACACCCACTCAGACTCACCGGAGCCGAGCAGCGAGTTGCCGCGGCTTGTGGAAAAACTGCCGGCAGAGGAGGAGGAGAAAGAAGAGGAAGAAGAAGACGAGGAAGCGATGGTGGTGGGAGGAAGCGTGGAGGGGAAGGCGGGGTGTGGGATGGAGGACGGGCTCGGGTAGAGCGAGGAGGTTAAGGCTGGAGGAGGGGGTGCCGCGTGATGATGGTGATGGTGATGCTCCTCTTCCCTCCGCTCTCGGTTCTTGCTGCCCCGTGGGCGCCCTGGACCGTGGCTGCTCTTCTTGTTGCCGCGGTGCCTCCTCTCTCTGGGCAGTGGTGGAGGCGTGGCTTTTTCCTCCATGTCCGCCTCCTCCAGAATAGGCGGTGTGCTCAGTTGAGATGGTTTGCAGAGAGACTTGGAGGGTTTGTAGTCCCCGGAGGAGGAGATCTTCCGGATCTTGCTGCTGCTGCCCAGCCCTGACGAGGAGGTGATGCGCATGATGGACCCAAAGGTGGAGATAGTGAAGGGGCTCGTGTTGCCCTCCGACCTGTCGTGACCCTGTGACCCTGCCAGTGGGCCCTCAGCAGGAGTCAAAGCTGGTGGCTTGTGATATTTACTGTCCTCCTCCTCCTCTTCTTCCTCTTCATCTTTGTCCTCCTCCTTTTCATCCTCCTCCTCGTCCTCTTCCTCCTGGACCGTTGCCCTCCTGTGACGCTCCTTACGCTCCTCACCGCTGTGGTGGTCGTCACCGCCTCGTTCGTGCTCGCGCTCCAGGCGGGAGGATGACGAGAATTGATGGAAATCCTGAGCGGAAGACAGGGAGCCACCTCGAAGAGAAACACAAAGCTGGAGTCAAACTCAAGAGAACGTCACTGCTACCAACATGCAACATGTCACTCTGGTATGTGGTACCTGTGTTGAATGGACTGGAGGAGCAGGAGGAGGAAGAGCAGCTTTTGCCAGTGCTTCCCGTCTTTTTACTTCGGTGGCCATGACTGTGTGAGCTCAGCTTCTTGGACTTCCCCTCGCTGTCCTTGTTGCTGTGGTGACTGGAGGATATCTGTACCAAAACACACAGGTCATAACAAGATCAGTTTGATAAGTCTTATGTAAAGTGTTCTTTACATAAGACTGACTAATGATACCGTGGCATCAAGCCATCCTGCGGGTCAGTTTTAATACCTTTTCTATACTGCTGCTTGTCACTGAGGAGACGAGGCTGTCAGAGGACTTCTTGTGACGCTCTTTTTGTCGAATCTTGTCCTTATGACTCTGAACAGACAGAAAAACACGTTAATATCTTAACATGTTTATACAGAAGCAGACAGACTCAGCATAACAGTTTTCATTCATAAACCTGACCATTTGGTATGTAACACTTTACTTGCTGTTATAGTGACACACAGCAGCGGTAGCGCTTACCTTCCTCTGTCTGTGGTGGTGGTGTTTGTCCTGTGATGGAGAGCTGGAGCGCCCCCTGGAATGACTGAAGGTGCTACTTGTATTTTCACTGGAGCGTAATTTCTTCTGCTGTAAAACCCAAAAGGAGACGGAGAGAAGTGAAAACCTTTGGCCTTGTTCAGACTGCAGATCTGTTGTTTGTCACAGATTCAGATTGATTTTAGAAAGTCTGGACAGCAGAAAAAAACCAACTTAAATGCAATTTTTAAAAAAAATGGATCCAAGCCACGTTTGGGGGTAGTTTAAAATGTGATTCTAATCAGATTTCTACAGATGCGTCTCGGTCTGGACGCTCATATCAAAGCATCTTTTGTGTCACTCCCAACGCGACACACAGCGATGATGTCAAATCCAGAGTGATGGAAGTACATCTGGGTGGCTGAGCTGCTACTACAGCGTTATGGCGGACAACACGGTGAAGTGAGTCTGAGTCTGTGGACAGACACTGAAATAAATGGTCTGCTTCAGCACAGACAAACATGCTTTAGCGTTTGTAGTTACTGGCACTCCATTGCTACCACAGCAACCCATGCAGATCACTTAGTGATGTCTGGACACACAAATCAGATCTGATCACTTGCAAATAACACTGTGGGCAGTCTGTCTTAAAGATGTGATTTGAGAAACAAATCTGATCGGCCTGCAGTCTAAACAAAGCATTACAAGCTGCCCGGGCCATCAAAATGGAAATCAAAGCGCATTGTGAACTGTTGGATTAACGTGGGCTCGAGCAGCTGAGCTTCCTGTCCGGTTGCTAGACTAAAACAGCCCTCGGCGACTTGAATCTGTGCCTACATCTCAGTCATTACACAGGTCTGCTGTTGTGCCCGTTCACTGTTGTTTCCCCAGCCGACAATTGAGCCAATCAGAGTTTTGTAGGTGGGGATTAAGAATGATGATATCATCTTCCTGTGCAGAGACGTGCTCAGACACTTTGAGGACCCGACCCTGCTGCCTATATGTTAGCACAGATTGGTTCATGTGATAACAGAATTGCTGCGTGACGTGACGCAAACGTGACGAACTGCACGCCGTTTTGTACTTTGTGGTATTTCAACAACTTCAAAAGAGTCGCCTGGAGCCCTCACACACACACACACACACACACACACACACACACACACACACACACACACACACACACACACACACACACACACACGCCAGCAACAATGCAGAGTTTGGATGCTACAGCGTCACATGACGGGGCACAGGGCAACTTGTTTGGATCAATATATGGATATATGTTTGAATAATATGATTTAACTGTAGCATTCATGGACAAACAAAGCTAGAAAATGTTCCCCTCCAGAGGCCAGAGAGGGCCACTTTAGCCCAGCCTTGTGTACGCCCTTGTTCCAGAGCCAGAAAAATGATGACAATCATGGATGTTATCGATGCAGCTATACAGGCTGTTTAAAGAAATAACAACAGCTGTGTTTATGGTGAAGTGTTGCAGTCATGTCTGCTGTTAACGGTGCACTCAGGGAGGATTTTGGATGTTAGAGACTGCTACCATTTTCATCATGTGGTCTTTAGGATGACTGCAGCTCTTTAATTTCCTCGTCTCGTGTGGTAATATTGGTTTGCAGCCTCTCTAGACTGTCGCCCATCTTACCATTTTGTTGTAGTGATGCTTGCAGTAGCCGCAATATTTGACGTTGTCTGCTTCTGGGCCTTCCTCTTCACACAGCAGACCTGCCATCTGAGCACTGAACACAGGGTATCACAGGGTCAGACAGGAGAGGAAACAGGAGAACACACACGCCTACACACACACACACACACACACACACACACACACACACACACACACACACACACACACACACACACACACACACGCACACACAGACAGACAGACCCTGACAGCGACACCTGGATGTGGCCTGAGTCATTTGAGAGCTTCTGTCATTGATCATGACAGAACGGATCAGATGTCAGATGTGCACAAAAATCTGTGCCATACAATCTGCCGGGCTTCATTTTCAGTTGTCAGCTCTGCTCTGAGATCAGTCACAGCTCACACACACAGAGCACAAAGTGAAGGAATAAAAATGTAAAGAGATAAAGAGAGATGGGGGAAGTAGTGCACACACAGAAAAACAAATACAGCGATCAGCACTTTGAGGCTGATTGTGGGCTGCAACAGGCCGTTCTTTCTGCTGACTGGCTGCGGTTTCAACAGGTAAAATCAATCGTGCATCTGAAATCAGATCACTTCTCGTTCCAAACAAATGTCACGTCCTTGTTATGGCACACGTACAGATCTGTGCTGTACCTGACTCAGAATTTTGTCATTCATTAGTTCCTTTTTTTTTTTCAGTTCAGAGCTACACTAAACTCCTGTATCAGCCTACTTCACGTTCAATGACCTCTTTGTCAGATGTGCACACAGTCTGAGGGAGTCAAAGTGTGTGTTCTGCTCATAATTCAGTTATAAAATCATGACATCAATGCAAAAAAGCAGAAGAGTCATAGCGGATGGCAGTAGGAGGTTGTACCACCGCCTGGCTCAAAAGTGGTTTAGCTGCTGTCCTGTCTTTGTCCCACAGTTAGTTTAGTGGTTTGTGGTCATTATGTGACTCAGATAATAAAGTTTACTCCGTTGTTCTGTGCGCACTGACGCAGGGAAAAAATAAAAGAGCAGAGATTTGACTGACAAAACACTCGGCCTTCTCGACTGATGACTCAAATCATCGACTTTCAGGGAGCGGCCTTCTGTGGATGATCAGTTGGTACATTCATAGGTCAATGCTGCGTCAAACTTTTTCATTTCTCAAAGTATTTCCGCAACTTTTTCATGACCAACAAGATCTTAACTCGTGTTGCAAATCATACCACCATGCAAACACACACACACACACACACACACACACACACACGCACACACACACACACCTTAACACTTACCATGTGACGTGGAAGGCTTGTCTGCAGCCCTGTCTGTTGCAGGTCATGCAGGCTCCACAGGCGGCCTTGCTCTCCCTCCCGTGGTCCTCGCAGATGTAGCAGGTCTGATGAAGCAGCAAAGATGGAGAGAACAGAGACATATCAGTTATTATTAGCATCATTATTATCAGTATTTATACCCTGCCCTGTAGGCGAACACAGTCCAGTTCACACAAAGTCCAAAAGAAGATTCTTGTGGAGACGCTGCGGAAACTTTTGTGAGGTCTTCCAGTTCCATGTGTTGCACCAATGTTAGCGCGGCGAGCTCATACATTCATGTTATTTGGCCATTAAATTGAATCATTGTGATTGCAGTGTGGGGAAGATAAAAGGCCTCCTTAATTTGAGGCCAGCCGCAGCTATACTGTAAAAGATTAGGAAGTTTTGCTTGTCGAGGCAACAGATGGGCTTTTCAAACGGAACACTGTTCTGCTGCCTCATACGGCAAACTGTTGACCAGATGTTTAGGAATGCTGTGAGAAAAAAAAAAAAGCATGACATTGAAGAGCTTGTGGCTAGTTGTGTATTTGTTTTCAAAGAGTTTTTTGGACTTCCGCTCCCCGTGACCCACATTCCTAGTTTTGATAGAATAGGTGTGGGAGGGTTTCATGATAAACTGCGGGACGCTTGTACTGACGCTGAAAATAATTCTTCATGTGCAGCCAAGATTTTTGGAAAGAATCAATTTAAGAGGCTCAAAGCTGAGAGCAGCATCAGTCTTCACTGACATGTAAATGAGCGCACATGTCAGTAAAATACATGTAAGCATACACATGTGTGCGCACGCACGCACGCTCGAAGCTTTTGTGCTTCTTCCTCAGCTTTTCCCCAGTGAGCCGAGCTGACTGGTGGGGGGCAGAAGAGGCCTAGCAACAGGTGCGGGACAAAGGAACAGCGGGCTCATTACCTTTTTTCGCTTCAGCCCCCCTCTCTCTCTCTCTCTCTCTCTCTGTTTCGCATTTTCTCTCCCTCTCGCCTCTCCTCACATCCTACCCCGGCTCTCTCTCTCTCTGCTCACCTCGCAGGATGTCGGCTATGTAATGAAAGGCCGGGGACGTAACTACACTGAGCGTGTAAAGAGGAAGAGTGGCTTCTCAAGTTTTCACTGTCCATTGTAACGCTGTCTAGGAATGCAGGCAGCAAAATCTGGATGAATGGCTCTGACGGGGGGAAAGCTGCATGCAATTTACTGTAGCTGACACAGTAATATGAAACCAGGCACTCAAACACTCACATGTGTACATTTATATGCAGGCACGCACACACACACACACATACACACACACACACACATTACAAACACGCAGCATGTCAGCGACTGGCTGCTCAGTGTAATGAGTCCATGCGTCAAATATTGATTTCTTTGTAATGCGCATTGCTCTAAAAGGTCTGCACGCTGCATACAGCGCTCACTACTGCTGCTGTACGCACTCTATGCCAACTGTTAAGCAAAAAGGTACAAATGGATAAAATTACAGACGGATCATGTGACATAAAGCAGTAACTAGTCTGTGGTTAAAACTGTTTTGCTTCACAAACTCGCTTGCTTCACATTAGCGGAATATTTCAGAAGCTTTTCTGCGAGCATGCCTGTGTATACAGCGAGGACATGTTCAGTCTGCTTTCCAAAGGTGGTCTTACTGAGCGTGGCAGGACTCTGTGTGAGGTCCCATTATCTTTGGATTTCATCAGCTGGTGCAGCATGAAACTGTTTCATATGTAAACATGTCATTAACCAGTGTTCATTTATTATAAATGAAGATTACACGAAGACGGATATTATCAATTCATGATGCTTTGTACTACCCAACTAATGATTATTTTATCATTTATGTTATAATTCAGAGCCCAGTGTGACCCCAAAACTCTCATAACTCAAAGAGTTAGTTTACTTCTTCATCTAACAGCAGGAAGAAGCTGCAACAAGTTCAAGTTTGCCTTTTTTGACTTCAAACTAATCACATCAGCACATTCAGCACGTCACAATATGAATCCTGGGATCAGCTGTAGTAAAACGTGCTTCTTTGTTATTCCCTCGACCTGCCCCGTCTCTCCTCTCGCAGCTGGAAAACTCCCATAATTTCCCAGAACGACGACTTTCAACAACCTCCAGAGAGCAGGCGTGACCTTGCCACATTCAGTTGGTACGGTACGTGTAGGTGGAGAGAGAGAGAGACGACGGTGATGTGGGGCAAAAAAAATGCCTTTCCCGTCAATGGAGAGACAAGAGTTGTGTTGTTTTCTCACGACTTGAAGCTGCGCTGCATCACGGTTTGTTCAAAGTACTGTTGTCGGTGAGAGAACTTCTCTTTATTTTTTGGGATGGATTTCTCTCTGTGGGATTGTTACACTGGTGGATAAAGTGCGGTCAAAGTCCTGCTCTGAAAACTTAAAGCATTTAAGTTTTTAGAATCAAGATTCTAACTGCGTGCTGGGTACCCCATAACTTTTTAATACAGGTGCCAACACAGACACTATTTACTAATACTTTACAACATATGTTGTAGAGAAAAATCACAAGAAAATAAGCTCAAATGTTCTAATAAGGTTGTCAAAAGTATTGATACTCTTGATACTGATACACACTTTTATAACATGTGTTTAAAAAGATATAATACAATCATTCAATACTATAGAAAGTAGAAAAAAAGTAGATATACAATCAGACTTTTAACTCTGGGCTGCACAGATGACACACTTTTCTGTACCAGCACTGCGTGCACGTTATTAATTAAAAATAAAACATACTATTTTGTGTGCCAAGGACTTTCTTCTTTTTGCTGTGGTATTGGAAGTATTGAATATAGTTTTTTAATACTGATATTACAATTCTGGTATTGTGACAACCTTACATTATTTTGTAAAGATATTTTTAAATGTTATTTAAAAGCACAGGGCCACAGGTCGGAATCAAACCCCTGGGCTGAGCTTTTGTGCATGGGGCGCTCGCTCTAACAGGTGAGCTACAAGGGCGCTCCATGCCCTGACACTGTAATGCCCATCACAAACAAACTGTACAAGAACGTTGCAGCAAGAAAATAAAAGATAGAACAGATTAATATGAGTGTTTTTTTACGAAACACTTTTCAAAGCTTGTGCTACAGACATCATTTGGTTGGGAAGTATCAGTTCCTTTGCCATCTTTAATAAAGGATATTTTTTTTCGGTGTGTTTCAGATCAGCTCGGTCATCTCACTACCATTCTGTGGCCACACAGAAATACTGACAGAACGTGTTTCCTTAATTCGAGACAGACAGAGCACCGCACTGTGATGAAGTCCTGCAGACTAATAACTGTTTACCCAACACTGCGTGAGTGTGTGTGTGTGTGTGTCAGTACCTTGATATATCTCTCATGTGGGACGTACTGCAGGATGATTGGCTCCATGGTGAGGACGTTGGCAAACTGCACCTCGGGGATGTAGAGAGCGCACACGACGTGGGCCCAGCCTGAAGGAGAGATTGGCAGCGGATCAACGGCATGAGTAAACTTCTCTCGTGAATGAAGTGGAAATGTGAGGAAACGAGAGGAGGAGGATGATGAGGATGAGGTTTACCTCCGCTGTCTGTCCTCTTGAGGGCTCCATCTTTGTGGGGACAGAGCTCACACCTCTGTGGGGCAGGACAGGACAGGTGAGAGAGAGAGAGAGAGAGCGTGGCATTAACACTGACATGCAGCAGGGAATGGATGGATGTGTTGTGTCATGTTTGCGTGCTGGCATACTCACCACGCGTGCCGCCCTTTCCTGTGACTCACACTTTCGACAGAACCACGGACCGGTGGGCACCTGGACAATGCCATAGCATGCTGGGACACACACGGGACAGGTTAATGACTATTTTTGGAACATGCTGATTTTTTCTTTTACTGCATCTTCACCATGTTTGTCTGTATTTCACAAAACTATTTATATCCTGAAAGCTCTGTGTCAGCTTCTAACTGCTCTGTCTTTATCACATTTTCTGGCACTTTTCTCTGCCTTTAGAGGACAAAAACACCTCATCCTGCACAAACGAAGCAGCAGATGAGGACAGAGTGAATTCAAATGTACAGCAGGCTGCCAGAGTTGGTCCAACAATCAGTCACAGGGCTGATTTTCTGGCTCAGAAACATGATCCTATGAGTGAACTGCTCGGCTTGTTTGTTAATTAAAGCAACAAAGCGAGTGGACACAAGGTAACAGAGTGTCCAAACCGGCGGGCCTGTTTTGTCGCAAAAAAAAAAAAAAAAACAACACACGCCTCTTGCAGTGTGTGTCGTGAATCCGACCGGGCCAGACAGCCCCGCGCGCGCGCACACACACACACACACACACACACTCCATACACGGACACGCACACACACACACACACGGACCTGGAGTGGCATCAAGGCGCCATCCAGGCTCGGTGTCAGTGCACTTGGCCCTGTGTGTTTAATCATGTGTGCTGAGAGGAAACAACAAACAGCACGCCTACCTACCCCTCCCACACACACACACACACACACACACACACAAACACGCACGTAGACAGCCACGGACCTACCTAGAAACCTACCGACCAACCAGCACCTCTGGCTGCCTCCAGCCGCCGGGTCAGCCGCCCGCAGCTGCCCCCGGTAATTACACGCTAACAGCGGCTAATGTTACCTTGGTGAACGGCGACGCTGCAGCCGTGTCCATCACAGTAAACCAGCGGATTCTCAGCCCAGCCTCGCTCGTCTGAACACACGCAGCAACCTCCGACCATTTCCCGCATGCTTCTCCCATATGAAGATATGTATTTCCCCTCCCGGCAACCGCTCAGACCTCGCCCAGGCCTGTCAAGTGGTCGTCCCGCACTTTAACGCCGCGCCGGGCATAGTCGTGGGCCGCTTTCGTCGCGCAGTTTTAGCGCAGCGGAGAGGCGAAATCTCGGCGTGGGGTTTGTGGTGGTGCTGCTGCTGCTACGTTTTTTCCGTGATGTCCTCCCCGTCCCCTTACAGCCGCCGATGCAGTGCGCATGCTCAGATCTGCTCCTCTCGGGTCGGAATAAAAGTCACAGCAAAAGGTAGCAAGTTATTGTTATTTTTACCACGAGCGCCGCTTTTTCAAACACACCCTCACACTCTGTCACGGATTATTTAAAGTCGCGTCTATGTGCGAGTGCCGAAAGCTGGAGGCCGCTCATCTGTGGAGCAGTTTTATGAGTTAGATTAGTAAAACATGTGGATCAATCAGTCAAACCGCTGGCTGCTCTCGGCTTCTACACCAAGTCTGTTTCAACAGCGCCATCTTCAGGATCTACACGGAACAACAGGGGAAACAATTACAAGCTATTTCACCATCCAACGTCCTGACCTGCTGAGAAAAACATCCATAGTGGGACTGGTACACCTGAGTGTGTGTATTCATCAGAAGCAGTTTTCTGCAGTTGTATTTTATTCTTCCTCCATATATAGACTAAACTCTTTATTTGCAGCCAAAGCAATAAAATAAATAAATAGATAATAAATTCAAGTGAAATTAATCCGTCTAACCTGTAGTGACATTTCATGACTCATTTCATTCAGACTTGCTCTCACGGTCACTGTACGGTGTTGTTGTTGTTCCAGTTTTAGTTTGATTTTTGCTTGTCAAGTTGACAGCTATAATTCAGTCAGCAGATGTCACCAGAAGCCTCTCATTTTGACTGGACTTGCGTCATTGTTGCTTTATGACTCCCGTCTCGGCTGGCTGAGTAAACTCTGTCTGGCAGAGCGGGTTTTATGGTGAAAAATAGGACTTCAGACACACACACATATACACTCAGTTTGGGCAGCATGGCTTTCTAGAAGCTATTTCTATTCCTGTTTCCCTAGATGTTGATGTGTTTTTTTTTTTCTATCTTCCTACATTACCATAAACTACGCTGACTCAATTTCTTAAACTTGCAAACACACACACAATCTTACTCAACCAACTACTCAGAAAATAAATACCCTGAAGTCAACTTCTCAGGGCTGGAAAAAAGAGAAGCAGCCTGGTTGTACTTTTGAAATGGATGACTGAGCTTTTTAATCCGACATATGGACACAAAACTGTGATGACAGTTTGTCTCACAAGTGTCACTTCTCTTCAAACCCAAAAGAGAGAAAAAGGGAACTGCCACTGATGGAGAGGACAGATAGTGTGGTGGCAGCTGGATGAAGCTAACACCCAGTTCTGGTCTGAAGGCAGCAAAGCATGACCAAAGTCCCTGCACTGACATGTGGGTGAAGTACATCCACATTCACACAACCAGTCAGAAACCCATTTTGTTCACCAAAACTCCCCCGATACACTCACAAGAAACATATTTAGCTGTTTCAGCAGAGGTTCCTGAAGTTTGTCATGTGAAAAATTCCCACAAACCCTCAGTTTATACTTAAAAATTGACCTCACAGATAAATTCCCATATGTGGTGTTTTACTGGCAGACATAATTTATTCCTATCCATTCTGAGAGTGAGAGTTAGGTGGGAAGAGTGAAACTATTGATTAAAATCATTTTTGCACATTCAATCAGTGAACTTTCTTACCTACCTAAAAAAAATATTAATGACTATTCTCCATTTTGTTCGGGCAGCCGTGCACCATCTTTAAGGGCCTGCAGTGAGTCCTAGAGACCACACTGGGACCCAATGCTCTGGAGGGGATACTGCGTACCAAGAAAAACACAGCACGACACGGTTCACTGTTGTGCAGTACCACACTTCTTCCAGCAGATGGATGCTGCTGTGATGAGACTTGTGATCCATTACAATTAATTTCCTCAGCATCCAGGGAAAAACTGTGATGTCTAAATCCTTTGATGAAATTGGGAGAAAATCCCGTAAAACAAAGACAACAGTCATTTGACATTTTACCCTCATTTGATCATTTTCAGATCATACATATTATTACATACTGCAGAGGCTTTATCCTCTTTGTTGTGGATTTAATGTAACAGAACTGTTTTAACAAGTGTGAGAGAAATCTTTAGGTACCTTATTTAGGCACCTTATATTTAATTTAGACCTAACCCAACTTTCATGAACCTCCCCTCATTCTTAGATATGCTTTGTACTTTCGAAGTCCTATATATACACCCCTATTTTGTATAACGTAAATGCCTCTGCAAACCTATGAGCCATTTCTAACTTGTAGGAGCACTAAATGAGTATAATATTCAGGAGTGAGAAACCAACACATGGTGCAGAGCGAAGTGTGTCTTCAAATGTCCTTTGAAGCTGTCAACTGCACTTTCAAAACTCTCAAAACCACAGCCTAAAAGGAGACATGTGACCTTCTAGATAATAGGATTTTTTTTCTGTAGTCTTGAATTGGCAAATGTTTTTCAGAGAAGCTTAACTTCTCTTAACAGAGTGCAGCTATGTGTGTGATGACGGAAAAAAAAAGTTCTTTTATTTTTACACCTTTACAAAGATAACAGGAAAAAACATCACATACACAATAAATCCATTCACATTTTCTATTTTGTTGAACATTTGAATGTATATATGGCTATATGATATAAACAGCGGCTACAGCAGGGATCATTAAGTACAAATGTTACTGAATTACTCCCTCATAAACACTTTACAGACCATCTTTTCAGATGAGTACAGTATGACTAAGAACACTGACACTCGTCACACTCTTATAACGTCTCTCTCAATCTCTCTCTCTTACACACACACACACACACACACACACACACTCAAGCACACACACGCACGCGCACACACACACACACACACACACACACACACACACAAGACAGAGAGAGAGATAGCTGCTACTTCATGCTTTCATTTCTGATACTACCAGCTACTTAAATGAGTAAATCTGTATGTGTTCTCATACAGTGTTATCTGTCTGAGCGTGTGTGAATGTGTGTGTGTAAGCATGAACGTCTGCATGAATGAAAGCTACTTCGGTTCTAGGCGGTGCTCGCCGCGGGCTATGTGGGAGGAGAACTCATAACGGTCCCGACTGCGGTGGCCACAAACGTTGCACTCGAGTGGGTCGCGGAAGCCGTGGCACCCCATGTGGATGGTGAACATGACATAGTCCAGAAAGATCACCCTGCAGTGGCCACAGGGGTACACCGCCCCGGGCAGCGCTCCCGCCTCCCCGTCAGCCCGCACCACCCTTAAAGCCTCAAGCGGAGACAGGGGGATGGGCTGGGCGTGTGGGTGAGGGATACCGTTCTGGTGGTTCAGCCCTCCCAGCAGGTGTCCTAAGCTGTACATGACGGGCTGGGACATCTGAGAGCCGTCAGCGTGGAAAGAGTCCATGCTGAGGGGTGGCTGGACGCCGTGAGGGAGGCCAAGTATCGGCATGCCCACCTTGTGGCCGTTGGTGAGGCCCATGGGGCTGACGTCATTGCGGCTTAACTGGATGGGGTAGGGCCTGTGGGAGGGAGCCGGGTCGCTGTCTGGCCCTGTGAGGATAGCCTGATGGTGGGCCTCAGGCCCCGGGGAGCCTGGCGGAGGGTCTTTGATGTCAGTTCGGTGGACCAGCTCCCTGTTAAAGCTCAGGTCCAGGCAGACACCGTTGTCGCCTAGACCAGCAACATGAGAGGAAAGAGCACTCAAGACTCTGCAGGAGAAGGGTTCACATACTTCATCCAACAGCATGGCCAGAGAAATACCACAGGCAGCAAGCAGCAGTTAAAGCAGTTATTGCTTACAGATGGAAAAAGATCTAATAGAGATCCTTACAAGACTCCAAGGGGTACGCACTTTGGTGTTGAGTAGAGGCAATGGGAAAAATGTGCTCCCCTGGGGCAACACAAAGGAAAACCTACACAGTGAATTGGAACATGGCAGGTTGACAGGACAAAAGAAGCTTTGAAGCATCAGAGCATCCTGAGCGAGCGGTTGAGGAGTTGGAGGCATGAGAGGACAGAGGGCTGAGAGGAAGGAGACGACGCAGACGAAGGCCTCTGCTGCAGCTGCACTACAGAAGAACAGACAGAGAGGCACCTGCTCACGTTTCTCGCCTCCCGCCTGCTCTCTCTCTCTCTGCGGTTGAGACATTACTTCTCTTTTCCCCCTGTGGTTGTCATATTGAAAGATCTCACTTCATTTGTCAACCCGATAGAGATGTAGGAGGGTTTTTTTTTTGCCAATACACCCTTCATTTTGTGAGCAACTTGAGTTGCTTGATTGCGAAACTACAACCCAGCCTTAGCTAAGCTTAACCAGAAAGGTGAGAGCCAACTATTGAAAATCGTTGTGTGTACGCCCATGAAGCCAGCCATTTACCGAAACTGATATCTTTTGATCATTCATCCCTCGATTATCTGAGTTTGAATAAAAAAAACAAAGTGAGCAACTAAGTTTCAAGTGCATGTTTCTCTTTTTGTACATGTCTCTATTTATTTAACCATGCATGGTTACCAATACCCACCTATGACACAATTGTCGCAGAGAATTTAGGACAGTGGAGACCACTCTCTGGTGTGTGCAGGTATGAGGCAGGTGCTCTGCCCTCAATTCCTGTTTGGCAAGAGATGGAGGGCAGCAGAGACAAACAGACAAGGCAAACAAGTAGCTTAGACAGACAACTTATCTTATATAAATAATCTACAAAACACAAACTCTGTGCTGTGAAAGCAGCAAAAAGCACAAACGATGTACACATTCCAAAAAGACAGCGGCATATTATAGCTGCACAAGTCAGTAAACATGGGCATTAACGCATCTAAAAATATCAAGCAGCAGTTAAGTAGATAAACATAACTATCACACTAAACAATGTAGGGGTTAATCATAGTTTGTATAAGAAAGGATAAAGTAATATTAATGTTATAAAATTACAATACAACTCTCTTCCATCTGTTTAAGATCAGTGCCTCCGCTCACTGTCCGAGTGTCTGTGCCGTGAGTTGAGCTGCTCTTACCTGTGAACTTCTGAGGCATTGAGCTCTTCCGTTTGGCTACGTTGCTGGCGAGCCTGTCGAGCAGCAGAGCACGCTCAGTGCCCATCTGAGTCCTGGATGTCTGGCCGTCCTCTGCGTGACAGCAAGAGAGTGAGAGAGTAAGTGCAACACGGAAACGAAGACCTCTTCTCTATCATTGAGTAAGAAGAGAGCACTGAGCTGCATTTGTCCACCTGTCAAAGCTTTTGAGGTTATAAAGTGAACCAAGAAAAGAAAAAAAAAAAACGTGCAAAACACCAGCTGCTCGAAGCCGAGTCACACTCAGAGGTGATATTAATTTGAGATCAGAAGCTCCTTTGACCTCACTTCCTGGTGCTTTTTTACTTCACAAGTGCAGGAGTGGAGACCACAGGATGAGGATGTACTTCCTCACCACTACGGCACTATCAGGCATAAACTTACGACATTTGGTGACCACAGAAGCAAAGTATTGTCTATGTGTTGCAACCGTGCAACTGTCCTGTCAGTATGTGAAGGCATTTTTTGGGGGGAGGTTATAGACATAGAGTATGTATGTTTGTGTGTTTGCCCTACATATTGGGCTTCCCCTTTGCCGCTAGAGACATGAGAAGCGGTCTTCGTAGCGCTGAGCCTCCACACCACAGCAGCCATAACCTATTTAGCTGTAATGATGGGCTAACAGCCATAAGCCTATTAATTTAATGAGGCTATAAAAACAGGATCTGTTAGCAATAACAGCTTTAATCATGCGTCTGCTGCCTATGTAGCAGTGTGTTTATGTAGACTGAACAGTGGTCTGACTACATTAGCAGTTCTATGTGCATGTGTGAAGTGTGTCTTTGTGTGTCCTGTGAGGACTGTTTTGAATATGCTGCTTGTGAAGCGGGTGTTGAGGCAGACACCGTGTGCTCACCTCTCTCAGCGGGACCTTTGCTCTGAATGTACACATGGCACCTCTCTCTGTGTTCTTCAAGAGAGCTGCGCTGCTTGTAGCTGCGACTGCAATGGTTGCACTTGAAGGGCTTTTCAACTGTGAGCAGGAGTTTCAGTTAATCATCAACACATGAAACATCAACAACGTCTAAATGGTAACAGTATTATTTCCTTAAGTGGTTTTCACACAAAACTGATGATGTGCATATTAGAGGCCGTGCAGCACTTTTTGCAGGTAAAACACGTGAACTGAAAGTGAATGAGTAAGTTTCCAGGGCTAGGTGAGTAATGTCATATACGATGTGTGTAACCGTATGAGAGTGCATGGCAGATTGTTACTGGAAAAGCCATGCAGCCTCAGCATGTGTTCAGATTCAAAAGGAGTGAGAAACCAACATCAAGGAGTCAGAAACCAACCAACATGATACTGTAACACAGGTGCATACAGTATCAGTGCATATCAGCTTCACGTGTGAGTGTGGCTGGCTGGTACCAGAGTGGGTGCGCAGGTGCCCGCTCAGGGCGTCACGGCGGCGGCAGGCGTAGCTGCACATTGGGCATTTGAAAGGTTTCTCCCCAGAGTGCAGTTTGATGTGGCGAAGCAGGTTTCCCTTCTGTGTGAAGGAGGCCCCGCACTGAGTGCAGTGGAATGGCCTCTCACCTGAGGAAGAAAAAAAAAAAAACACATTGTGAAAAACAATCCTGCACATTTTCACATTTGAATGTTTTTAATCGATCACACTTTGGATTCCATGTCAAAGTTTGATCATTGAACGTTATCTGTTACTGCACATTCACTGTGTCGGGTTGATTTGTCTGACTGTAGGTCACTGCTGAACAACATGTTGACACAGTGTGGATGCCTTCATGAGTCGAAATTTAACTCTGATGTTGATATTTTAAAAAAATGAACTGGTTTCTTTATGATTTATTTCAGTTGTCAACTCTTTTCCTGCTCCTTGTATACTGTATTACAGTTAAGCACTAAAAAACAGAATTATTCAGCATCTTTGAAAAGGGAACAAGGCAACATAAACTTTGATTGTCAGAAACATAAAAGCAATGTTCTCACGGCTCAAACCGCACACATGCCAAGCATATTATGCACTTCACAAGTTGAAAACGCAGCCTGATGAATTCCATCTGAAGGCGGCATTATTCTACTACTGAACCGCTCATCAGTAAAAGAAGCAGCAGTAAAAGTTTTACTACTAAAATATATCAAATATATATATATGAATTTGACATGACTGTGCCAGAGGATCCTTTAAAATATGTCAGTAATGCAATCATCATGGTTATAATATGGAGTACGGTAACCTCAGTATCTTAAACGCTGAAGCTTTGTGATGGAAGGAATGAGCGTCGGAGAGCTGTCGAAGGTCCCACGCTACATATAAATACAGAACTCCTAACCTTAATTCTCTGATCTTAGTGCAGATGTGATTTCATGTTTGATGACAGTAACAAATATTCCTGCATGTGGATCGACAATAAGCCGACCATGACAGAAAATGTGTGCCTCATGTATGTGATGAACCTTATTTCCCACTGTTCTCAGCACTTGAGTTGAATACTTTTGACTTTCATGAACTTTATATGTGAGTGAGTAATTACAGGAATTGCATAATTCATGGTGTAGTAGTGACTGCAGATGGTCTATGATGTGTTCATCTATCTGTCGCTGCGATCAAATCACAAAGTTTTTGCATGTTAGCTATATACGAATAACAATAGAGGATATTTCACAATCGTTGCACTGGCTGTAGCACTGGCTGTAGCACTGGTTAGGACTAATGCGTCATGCAGACTTGTGTGCTCGTGATTGTAGTTACTCGATCAAACATCTTGACCTAGTCAATGCAAGTTATCTCCCCATGATATCATCAGAGTGATAATTGCGCAACTGTTGTGTTTGAGGTCAGGTGCTCGGGCTATGTTCCTGTGCTTACCCGTGTGGCTGCGCTTGTGCACCAGCAGTACGTTGATGCTGACGCAGGACAGGCCACAGATGTCACAGTTGAGCTTGCCTGACGCCTGCCCGATGCGGGGGGCCACGGATCCAGATGCATAACTCCCTTCTGCATCAGCCGTTGCTGCCACGTGGGCGTCAGGCAGGGCTGCACTGTCGTAACGGGAGTAGTCCACCAGTGACAGGTCCTGTGGTTCGTTCAGGGTATCTCCCTCTTCATCCCCCTCCACATCCCTCTCCTCGTCATCGTCCTCCTCTGTCCTCTGATCATCAAATCCTTCCTCCATTCCGTCCTCACTGGCCCCTTCTGCTTCTTCTTTTGGCACGATCTCTCTTTCTTTTTCAGCCTTAGGGCTCTGCTCATTGTCTTCCATCTCCTCTGCCTCGGACTTTATCGGACCTAAGAAGGAGGAGTCCATGCAGAAGAGTATTATTTTGAGTGATACTTGATGCACACGAAGGGACTGAAACATGTGATAAAAAGCACTGATTTACATAGTCAGTGAAGTATAGTACAGTATAGTATTGTATAGAACACTTCCAAATAAGGTGCTAAATAAGCTTGATGAGACTTCACTCCAGCCAGAATGTGAAACACTCTCAACTTCACTTCTACATTTGTATTTTTAGTTGATAGCTTGATTAGTGCTAGAACATCTCCAAAGTGTGGGTAGCTTAATTTGGGGCAGTGAAAGAGATTCAGAAGATGTGTGCTCAAGATAAAGGGAAGGCGTTTCCTCTGAAAACACAGAAACTAGAACCAGGGCAGGAGACACACGCAGGCTCATCTGCTTTTAAAAACAGATTTCAGATTGATTGCTTATTGTCACAGACACAGAAAAACGGCCCAAATCCAACGACAATCTTCACTAGATGACCTCCCTAATTTACTCCAGCTAGTCCTGCGATATGCAACTTGTATTTGTTGTATTTTCTTGACCATTTTCCACATGGCCTTGCTCACAGCAGGTCAAACTTCCTCACCATACAGGAAATATCTGTCAATTTCTGGTCACCACAACTGTTGACACGCAGAGTCCTGAGGCCGGGTTTGCAGGACCTCTCACCTAGCCTCTTGCTAAGTGTCAAACAACCCCCAGCGTACTCAGTTCCATCCAGAAACCACACTGTGGTCTTGGCGGTGACTGGTGATGAGCATAAGAGCAGCGCCTTGTATTGTGGAAAGCGCTCAGAGGTGCTATGGAAACTTTGCACGCACAGAGCTCCGAGAGGCCCGATATAGAGTCCAGGGTCTCACAGCAGTGAACCGCAGGCTGTGCATCAGATGTAGAGCAGGGCTTTAGGAAGTGCACCCAGCAGGGTAGATGGGTGGCAGTCAGAAATAAATAGGAGATCTGCTTGTAACACCATGTTCTTTTTCATTTATTTATTTTTTTTTTTTTCACTGAGATCACCAAGCCGAGTAAAAACGTTTCCACACTCAAGATGTCTTGTGTGAAACAGGATGATCACAGTGTGTAAAGGTGCAAATAGAATATGTGACAATGCTAATGTGATAACATTATATAATTAAGACAGTCCATGACACTGCAGCGAGGTACCAAATCACACTGGGGTTGACCTGGGACTCATGTTACTGCTCTCATTGCATCCAAACAGAGAGCTGAAAGCAGATTAAATCAAATTCTGAGAATTTTTTGCTCATTGCTTTGGCCTCTATGACACATCACAATGAACACCAGTGCAGGAGACACAACAAAGGCTCTTTTAACTATACCCAGGATCACTAGGGCACCTAAGATCTGTCTGTCTGCAAAACCAGATGGATGGCATACAAATAACATTTGTCATATGCACTCTCTCTAGTTCATAATATTTAATTGGGTAAAAAAGCTTTCATCCAGTCTATTTATTTAGATTTTGCTTTAATGCTCATCTGAAGTCAAAGAATGAAACTCTCCTCCTCACTCCTATGTGAGAAAATTGTACTGCACTTTGGTACATGAAACCATTAAAACTCTTAAGATAAACGTAGTAATACACAGTGGCCACACTAAAAATAAGACCATTATTTTAGTTTCTTTGCTAGACTTGAATTTTTTTCCAACAGCAGCGTTTCGTTGTATTAAATCTCAAGGTTTGTAGCAACGTCCCTCACACTTTTTCCAACTTTTGTCCGTGGACAAAATGTAATTGTACACACGCAAGGCAGTGTGAGCTTGATGGCTAAAATGTAGAGCGGAAAGATGTCAAGTGTGTGTGTGTGTGTGTGTGTGTGTGTGTGTCTGCGTGTGGGGGGTACACATACGTGGATCTGTCACACCTTCAGCAGACTCCATTCCATTCTCACTGAATGAGTTATCCTCCCTCTCTTCCTCCTCCTCCTGTGGCTTCACATCTGCAACATCACTGCAAACGTCTGAAAAAGTGACACGTTGGCCATGTGTAAAAACTTTGTGCTACTTTTTGTTTCAATGAGAGTAACTTCAAACCAGTAAAGCACAATTCTCTGTGACATAACAAATGCAATATTAAAATCCCCACATGTACAGTAAACGTGCAAGGACACTTTGTCATCTCATTGTTGCTGGGACACAAACAACTTGTGGTCGGATATCAAACGCAGCCTGAACAGGCCCCTCCACACACACACATATTCAGCTCTCAATACTCTGCAGTCATGTGCGGCAGGCAGGGTGTGTTGTGCAGCCCGGTCACGTACACTTTCACACTTTAGACAAGGAATCAGATACTCACCCATCCCATTTTCCTCTGGGGTGGTAAATTCAGGAAGTTTTTCTGTGTTCATGATGAAAAAATGTTCTGCGGAGAGAAATTGTAATATTTAGTTAATGAGAGATCATTTGGAATCTGCAGAGGTCTAACCAGGTCGAGCCAGATTCCTTCTTTTGGTACTTTCCCCTCTAGGTCTGCCATGCCATGAAGTGTTTACAGAACAATCAAGAGACAGATCACTATTCTAAAGTCTAAAAAGTCTAAAAAATGGCTGCTCTGCTGCATACATTCATGTTGTAACATTTAGATTGAGAGACTGTCACCAATATAACTTTCTTCATGTTCTTGACACTATTAAAAGCCTCCATTACTATTTCTACAAAGCATGTAATAGAAATAGAAGCAACACTTGCATCTCACTGTTCCTGTTGGTTGGACAGCATAAAAAGAAGTTTATAAAAAAGAATGTGGGGGTAAGAGCCTACGGTTGATTGCTCGACCCTGTCACTACATTTAGCTTTATGAGAAAGAGATGATGTTCACTGCACATGTACTTCCTGCCGGGTCTGTACATAGGAGCAAGTGTAAAAGCGCTTTCCACGGCAACAGCCAGTGAGACTCCAACGTTTGTAGCCACAGTTTGAGAATAAATTTGGAAATAAAATATTCAAGTGTGCACTTTTTAAAAGCTGCTTTTGAAGCTCTGTATGAGTTTTCACTGATAAAAAGTATCACACTCTCAAAATATGTATTACAAATATAAACGTGACAAAAACTCTAAAGTGTACAGTTACTTAGAAATGTTTTCACCATTTAAAAAGCTCTAACTTCTCTTAAATCACATTCAGTGAGGAAAATACAGCAATAACAAACTTTCTCACACGGCCAGAATGAAATTGAGAAGCGCATGTCTTCACGTTACAATAAATTCCAAGGTACTTTTTGAGTTTTATTTTTTGTTGGAAGATAACTGTAAGTTTGAGTAATGATGAAAACATCTTACCTGGTTGTTGCTCAGCACCCGGAGGAGAACCGCTCTCGCAGTAGGAGATTCCACACTCCGGACTCCTTTGGACTTTTTCTGAATATGGAAAATACGCAACGTCACTACGGTGAATTTTGGAGAGATCCCTTAAAGGAACAGGAACTTAATTTTGAACGAGGTGGAGCAACAAAGACCAAATCATGCTCATGCATCAGAGTAGCAACACCAATGATTGAGATCACTCCTTACCATTTTCATGACTGTTATATAAACATTCCTCTACTAAACCTAAACATGTCGAGTCTGTGACACAGTACGATTATGAGTGAAACAAAGAACTGATCATGGATTTAATATCAGCTCACGGGCTCCACATGGCTGCTGACTTGTTTCCATTTAAGGAGCTATTACCCCATCTTGTGGCCAAACCAGAAAGCTACTTTTCAGTCCAACTGTACTCTTCCCAGTCAATAAAACAAGTCTGTACAAATGTTTAAAAAACCATAAACACTTTGGACACAGATAGTTTGGTGGTTGGGTTGCAGGTCTAGTTGTTAATGACATCAAGCTTGTGCTCTCGTTGAGTTCAAATGTACTCATTGCTGGTGGCTTTCGACAAAGCATCTGCTAATGATGTAATGTACAAAAAATGTTTTTATTACAACTGAACTCGCGTGTTAAACATCCACTTTAAGGGCAAACAGAAATGAACTCAGGAACTCACCCCAAAAAACCACCGCAAAACACACACTATCACACTGACTGAGCTATGAAATATTACATGATGGGGTGACCTGGTGTCCTAAAAGTTAAAGCTATGACCAAGAACTGCAATGTCCCCGGCTCCTATCTGGCTGGGGACTTCTATTGCATTCCCCGTCTGTCTCTCTCCTCATTTCCTGTCATGTCCTTGTCCTCTCTTTGGCTGTCTCATACATGAAAAATCATTTAAAAAATGGATAAAGCATTCAGTCATTCACTTAGTTTACTGCAAAGCTACACAGCTTGTTGTTGAAATATAAAACTCACACACACAAACAGCTAATTGGCAAACGGCAAAACACCTACAAAACAGCATTACTAACTACTGCTAACCATCCTGCATGGTGCCCCCTCAAAACACACACATGCACACGCACACACAGTCAAACACCTCATAAATGACACATAATGAAGCTGCTGGGAGCTGCAGCACCAGAGAGCGGCTTCACTACATTGTTACTACAGTCAGTCATCTCATTAAAGCTATTTACTTGAAATTGACCAGATGTCGTTTTTCTCTTAAATATTTGATTTGCAGTGCAGAATGTGGGGTCATCACAAAAAGGCCATCGATACCTCGATTCATTTTTGATCATGTAGCACGATGGGACAGATGAGTAATCTGGGTGCCGTGTAACTAACAACAGACACTACAGCACCCACCTGAGTGGTGCACGGCCTTGTAAGGCTTGCCTGCTGCCACTGGCCCGCCTATGGCAACCAGCTACCAGCTGGGAAAAAAAAAAAAAGCCGAAAGAAAGCTCACTCACAAAGGCATTACAATACATGCTGGGTTTCCATGGCAAAATGGAGGCAAAGGAACACAGGAAAGAAAAAAAACAAAAAAAAAACAGCTACGTCGACAAATAAAAGCAATGATTTAAAACCTTTAAGGCAGGGTGTAGGGCATATCTGCACACACAGGCAAACAAGAACAAAGTAACACGCTGATTTAAAGACTCTTTCGTGATCAGAAACACACACATGTATAATAAACTATCCCAGCTTGTAGCGTTGTTAAAACTTATCCCACTGGTGGGAGGCTTTTTTAGGACTGGTGGGGGCAGGGCGACAGCGAGGGGGGGGGGGGTTAGACTGTCCATTTGCCTTTTATAGCTGCCCACTCCAGTTAGTAGCAAGACAGAGAGAAAAAGAGAAAGAGGCCGACATAATGAGGGGTGGGGGGGTGGGGGGGCAACAGCACAGACTGGACTGACCACTGGACACACACATGTATGCAAACACACACTGAGAGCCTGTTGAAGGAGCAGGCATGAGGTTGTTTTGTTGTTTGAACAATGTTTCAACCCCAGAGGCACACACACACGTGTGTGTGTGTGTGTGTGTGTGTGTGTGTGTGTGTGTGTGTGTTGGGCATTTGGGGTTGATTAAAGTGGAACAGCACTGATGTGTGTTCTTTGTTTTTATGGACCCAAATGTTTCATCAGTGCAAATCAACACATCAGAGTGACTGTCACATGGACTGAGTCGGACATGTTCGACTGAGAAGAATAGTAACAGGACGAGGAGCGAGGACGCAATTCAGCTGTTTTTTCTCTCCATGCACTCAGGATTGAGAGAGGACAAGTGAGGCAGAGTGTATATAAGCTTGTGTCTGAGTAAGAGAGTAAGAGAGAGAGAGAGAGACAGAGGGAGACAGAGGGAGAGAGCTTTAGCCTGGCTTTTCTCCGCTGTGCCTTTCAGCTCCTCTCTCACTGTAGAAAGAGGCGTGTCCATGGGCCAGTATAAAGTCCAAGGAGAGCCACTCGTGTTGAGCCTTTCTCAGGAGCGAGTCCTTTGCACTGCACACCAGCAAGAGGAGGAAACTGCAGCTGTTACTTGAAACACTGCCTTTTGATGACCTGCTTTGCATTTGGACACTTGTAGACCAGAATTTTTGGTGCTTCATTAGAGAGCGGGCGAGCCTCTGGACTCAAACTCGAAGAGACAGCAAGACTCACCTGAACACAGTGGTGGATATCTTTCCTGCAACTGTTCATTTCAACATAACAAAACCTAGTTCTTATCACCACTACATTCGCCAGCCGAGCAGATCACGAACAGGCTCCAATTTCTGCGCTGTGAAATTGAATCAGAGGAACGGAGAGGCAATACAGCAGAGGCATTGTGTCCCTGCAATTGAAACACTAACCAGCTGAAAATATCAAAGACCATCCTGGACAAAGCGTTCCTCTCAAACCACCCTTGTTGCTCTAAAATCTGCTGTTGAAGTAGAAAGTGATCAAAAGCTGCACAACACTCAGAGAGGAGGGGGGAGGAAGCAAGGGGGGACCATACACGAGGGCAAAGGATTGCGTGCAGGTGCCGGGGCTGCCATGGTGCGTGGTGGTGGTGTGGCAGTAGCGCCGTCCTGCTGGGGCTTTTGGGTGTTTGCCGCCCTGTCGCTGGTGGCGCTGTGCTTGTCAGACCAGGCCATCCGCTGTCCGGTGTGCTCTGAGGAGAGGCTGGCTAGCTGTCGTCTGCCGGAAGGCTGCGAGGAGACGGTGCGAGAGCCTGGCTGCGGCTGCTGCCCCACCTGCGCCTTGCCTAAAGGGGCCCACTGTGGTGTCTACTCGCCCCGATGTGGCACGGGCCTGCGCTGCTACCCGCCGCGTGGCGTGGAGAGGCCACTGCACTCGCTGATGCACGGCCAAGGGGTGTGCACCGATGAGAGGGAGGTGGAGGAGAACTCAGGTGAGAGTCAAGGGGTCAGGGTCTGTGTGTGAGCTGATTGCACTTCTTTCCACAGGGCGCTCCTTCTTCTTCCTTTTAGGTACTGTCAGTTACAATTAGGCGCACAGCGCCAACACATTCACACCACATTTTGACATGTTTGCAAATTCTGTCAAGATGCTCTCATAGTACAAAGCGTGCATCTGAACAGGTCTTTCCAGACCTGGACTGGCGTCTCTGCGTCCCTCTCGCTCAGCGGAACCACGGCGGAGCAGACCAGAGTATTTTCTGTCTCCGCTGCCTGGGCCTTACCTGAGCTGGGTAGGGTCAGAGTTGGGGGTGTGTAACAATGTGCTGCTTGTTTACCCTAATCTCGGCTAAGCCCCGAACCAGAGCGTGCACACACACCAGCTCCTCACGCATGGCCTGATGGGAGAGCGCACACAGTCCCTCTGCTGTCTTGCGGCCGCTCGCTGTGAAAGGGGCCCTGCTGTAAGACGCAGAGCAGGCTTCAGAGGGCACAGCGCTGTGGTGATAGCTGGGGTGGGCGTGTGTGCATGTCAGTGTGTGGAGCTTGTACTGTATGTGTCTCCTGCATGTGTCTGCACTCCTGTATGACTGTGTGATGTGCATGATAGTTACCTGTTTCATGCATTTGTTCAATGCACATAGTGACGCTAAAAATTCTCTTTCCCAGCAACCCTTGGGTGTGCTATTACCTCATTGTGCCGATGTTAAGCTGAGATCCTGCAGGTAGTTGTGTAGTGCAGGCAGTGAAGTGCATTGTAGTGGTGCTGGGAATGTAAGAGTCTGTGCGTGTGTGTGTGTGTTTGTGTGTGTGCAAGTGAATATGTGTGTGTGTTTGTAATGGGAGGAGGTAATAAAAGCTGCTGTATGAAATGACTGTAATGGAGTGTGGCCAGTCTGGGGCTATTAGAGCTCTCTGCAATCAGTAATTCACTTGGTGCTCTTTCATGGACGCCCCCATTGCTCCTCCTCCTCCTCCTGCTGCTGCAGATGTCTTACTCTTCTTTTACTGTCCATGTCTCTATCACACTCTTCTGGGCTGACTTCTTATTCTCCTCTTTGTTGTTGCATTCCTTTTGCAAAGAAGAAAGTCTGTTTCCACTTTCACACAGTGGGATGTCTAATACTGGATGTCTTATCTGCATATCCAGTTCCAGTTCACTGCTTTGACGTTAATTTCTTTCTGCTGAGGAAACTTGTCTCCACTGTTTGTCTTCCTCTGCTCTGCTCAAAGGGAGTGGTGTTGATTTCCATTATGCCATATGAGACAATCGTTAGAATGCGTTGCAGACAAGGTGGTTCTTTCATTTGTTCCAGATTATCAACTAACTGGCCCGCCGCTGCTTCGACTGAGCCCAGGTTCCCAGACAGTTACTGGTAATGACAGTAGGCTATCAGCTAGAGCCAGAACACCAAAGATTTGGATCAACATAGCTAATATAAAACTCCCAGGATGCTCATCTTCATAGCAGCATCTGTTTCCCCTGGCCCTGGGTGCACTAACCCCCCCCCCCCCCCCCCCCCCAACCCTAGCAAGCCTTCGAGCGCAGCATCGCCCACCGCGTCCAGCTCCTTCATGAGGATGAGCTCATCGGCACTCCTGCTGCCAGAGCTGAAATGAGAGCCTTTCTGTGCAGGGCCAGCATAGGTTAGGCCGGCACATAGCATGACTAAATAGAATCAGAAAGAAGAGGCAAGCTGTTCAGACCATGATAAAAACGGAGGGCTGTCTCAGCTTGGCCCGCCTGTTCTGCCTGAACATTATATCGACTCTTTGATGCTGCCTTGTCCGATCAGCTGGCCCGGAACTGGGTTATAGTGCACTCGGGGGAGTCTAAGGTCCTTTCTTCGGGGCGGGGACGGCAGTAGATGGAACATTTTGCAAAGTTCATAAGTTTTTGGTGTTCTGTAATCTGAGCGCCGAGTTCTGTTTGCCTCCACACTCCTTCTCACCCCTGGAGTCTGTCATAACAAAGCGGGGAAGCTCTGCCCAATAAATCTCACTGTAAAGCAATTCTTCTGGGCAGCAGCTCAGATCTGCTGTATAAGAATGTTCAATGTAAACCATGGCAGCAGAGAGACAATCAGAAAGGCACGAGGGAGAGACGAAGAGCAACTCCAGTCACCAGCAGGAGATTTCCTTTGTGGCGCATTCACCGTACTTATGCATTATTAAACAAGGGGGTGCATCTCCTGAATACATGTCTGACACTGCCCCACTCCTAGCAACAGTGAACATGCTAGATAAAAATAGAAGAGGGTTTCTAAAAACCAGGAGAATTCATAATGAAAAAGACCCTGGAATCGAGGCAGAGCTCGACAGCCCATTGAAGGGAATTTTGGGTGTTCAGGCTGATAGTTACAACTCTGCAGGAGGATTTGTGCTGCCTCATGATTCGTCCTTAATTTTTAAGTCTAGCTCTCGACTACCAATAAAAAGCACAGAAAGAAAGCTAATGCATTAAAAGAGGCTGGCAAGAGTTGTGAGTTATCATTCCATTTTCTTTGCTTCAAAACAGTGCATTTCTCTCAAAAATTTATCAACCTTAAGGCTATTCTGGAACCAAATTTCCATAGCAACAACAAGCACTATCCTGCATCTCATGTCAAGGTCTAAGACAGCTTCAGTGCATCGTAATATCCCATTCTTAGAAACCCTCTCTATCTTAATACTTAGAATAAATCATCATGCATGTGTTGGCATCTGTTCCTACATTCCTGGCGGGTCTGGCTGGGTATCGTATTCAAATGCTCCCCCTGACAGTGAAACGGATATTATTTACAAACTGATACAGATGTCAGATATGAAAAGTCTTACACCTACAGGCACCAAAGGAGTTGCATGAATGAAGCTGTCGGTGGAGCCGGACTCTGTCCAACTATGCCCAATTTACTATGACGCACACAGGCCTTTATGAAAGCAGCATGCTAACCTAGATTTTCCTTTCTCCTCCGAGCGAGGACTCCTCAGCATACTTTGGGAGTTGTGCACTGGTTAAAGATGTGGATGTGTTTTCATGGTGTTATTTGAGGATTTTCCCAAACCTTCTTTCAGCAGATGTCCCTTAGTGTTGTGTATTTGCTTTCTTTGGGTTGTGCAGCACATTTGTACAGCTGGGGCTCTTATGCAGGAGTAAATGTGATTAGCTAATTGCTGTCCTCTGTGGGGCAGGGACCCCCTTCTAGTGTTGGAGCTGAGAGATAGACAAACATGAAACAGGCCTAATCTGAGAAAGACAGTGAATCCTTAAGGGCTGAGCTTTCATATGTGTGTGTTAATCCTTTCATAATGATTAAATACTGTATTTGTTCAGGCAGAACACCCCTTCACCGGTGGTGTAGTATTCATTTCCTCTCCTTACACTTCCACTCAAGACCCTCATTCTGTACATACATTAAAACAAGAACAATCCACTGAAAATTAAGTTAATGATGTTACTCAAAATAGTTTGGCCTAATTCACTGCAGCTGCAGGTTTCCCTCTATTCATAGATCTATTCATCACATGTAGTAGTAGTAGTATGAGTGTATCAACAAGTCATGGCTGGCTAAGATTAGTCCAGCTCTCTATGACAGAATTTACTCACCAATCTGCAAGCAAATAAATACAAAGCAAGCAGTGGATGTCGTCCGGCCGAGGGACTTGTTTATATGGTTGGATAGGTGACAGGAATCCAGATGTCTTTGAACGTGTTTTTATCTAGGTGAAAAATGAAACTATGAATCTCAGAGGGGCAGCGAGCAAGGGAAATACCTCACACACCACTGAGGTTCCCAAAACACGTTTTATTATCATCCTGCATGTCAATATTTGGTTTAAAAAGATTTTTGTCAGGATAAAGGATAACATTTATCCTGATGATGATCCATCTGGAAGAGTTTCTGCTCTATCCTTTATTCATCTGTTTGATGTGTCTGATCCACACCTGTCTGTGTGTGTGTGTGTGTGTGTGTGTGTGTGTGTGTGTTATATCTGACAATAGAGACAATAACAGAGTTTCATTTCAGTCCATGGACTGAAATATACTACACAATAACTACACAATTTTGTTTTCATTTTCAAAAGCTGCCACAGTGACAAGTGTTTGTGTTTTTATAGCTTCAGTTGTACAGTGGCAATGATTAGTAGCGTGTTTTTCTAAATATAATCTATTATGTCTTTTGCAATTTAGGATTTAAAGAGTAAATAGACACTAAATCAACGAGGACAGTAAAGTGCTGCTGCACACACTCTTTGGACTTTGTCTGGATGTCTATTCTGATGTCAGCTGAATGGGACGAGGCCAGAGTAGTATTACACAGCCGTTTTCTATATTTCATTTCACAGATGACATTATAAAGAGTTTCAGTGATCTTCTTACAGCTCACGCCAGTATTCTTGAACAGTGCTCATACAACTGCACTTGACATCAGCTGATGATGATTAACTGATTCAGAGAAATCCTCTGCCTGGAAACCAGCCGTCTGATACTCTGGCAGCATCCAGTGTTGACAGAAAAGAACATTTCTTTGGTAGTAAGCCTAGTTGACTTTTGAGCTTGCAGCCAGGAACTCTTGAAAAGTACTTATCAAAGTGTTACAAAAAATTTTGGAGGAGTAACCTCACCAAAGATTATTCATTTTTCAGGAGATTAGTCGCTGTCAACATAATGTAAACTATTCTACGAGAACCACAACACTATAAACAATGTTTGTCTGTTGCTTTGTGAAATATTCATTTCAAGCCACTCTACGCAAGATTTATGGACTGATATTTTGTTCAAACAGGCTGACCTCAATGTTTGGAAGACATAAATGAATAAGATGACAGAATAGGAGTGACACTGGCTGAGTCAAAGGTCTCAGTAATGGAGTCAATTCCTGGGTAATGAGCAGGCTCTCTATAAAAATCTCAGCACATTTCTCTGTTTCTTTTGTATACCTGATCTTTTTTTACATAAACATATGACACCACATCTTTTACTGCCCTCTCTGATTAAAAGTTTTCAATGTGCTATGGCACACCTACAACTGCACCAGTTGCACCTCTAACCACGGCCAGTGATGTCACGGTGTATAGACGCCCACATGTTCTTCATCACTGCAGCAAAATGAGAAGATTAACTTTCAGCTGCTTTTAAGGTGCTCTTTTATTTGTCCAACAAAGGACAAGTTGGACAAAGTCCAACAACATCAGAGATAGCAACCTGCTAACTATTTTCTGTTACGTTTTTGCATGCTATTTTTTTGGGACCAAAGAATTGGGACCAAATGTGCTGAGTAGGACATTTTGGGGTCAGTGGGTCAGTGCTCTTACATACTGTATGTTCTGTAATTTCTTGTTGCTTATTGGCCATAACATATGCATATAAGCTAGATAAGCTAATATCGGGTCCCACATCAGTCCCTGTGAGGAAGTTACTCAGCTGCTCCTCTTAGTATTTTCAAACATGCACTCTAACTATCCTCAGTCAATCTGTATTCATTAGAGCACAAATGAAGCCATTTTTTGTAAAAAGGTTTCATCTCAGGTTTCGGTACAATTGTCCCACACACTGGACTCTCTATTGGCTCAGATCCAAGATCTAAGATAGGGAAGTATAAACTGTAGGAAAGTACTCTGCCAATCTTGCTGAGCATAACTAAATATTTATTTGAGGAGGATATTTGTCTTTGAGGTTTACAAGTTCAGCCTTAAAGCCACTAACAGTAGAATTTGAAAACTGATGACTGACTTATGTCAGTGCTGTACAGATTACAAAGAGAGACAGATATATAAACAGAAGTAGCGTGGACTTGTCATAATTTAGATTAAATGATGTGACCGCAATGATGGTGATGTTTCCCCAGGCAGAAAATGGATTCATCAGAGGGAGAGTGTCTGCCTGTCAGACTGCTCTCTCACTCTCATCTCATAATGAATGATGCTCACACGTCTGGTGGCCGGCGTGACGAATACATTTGCAAGTGCACCGGCTGATATGTGAAAACAAATATTTAACTAAGAACTAGATTGAGCAAGCAGTGCAGTTTATTGTGTAATAGACTTGGTATTTGTCAGTAAAGTGCTAACAAAATGGAGCTTTGTGTTCACAGTGCTGTATGCTCAGTTGATCAGTGCTGTATCACAGTAATTCTGTGTAACAGCACATCTTCTAATCACATGCTGTTCTGGCTATCAAGATAAGACAAAGATTTTATGGATGAATTCAATCTGCAGACTAATAAACAGGTAGAGGTCTTTGTGTCTTTAATGAATCTTGTTTGCTTAGCGTTGACTTATCCACAGACCAAGAGGACAGGTGAAGGCTGTCCCTGATTCTGAGCATGATTATATGCTTACACAAGACCTTTCTTTATCTTTGCCATGCACCTGTGAATGGCACTGCACTGCAATATCAGCTCTGGGGCTGATAATGCACTTTAGGAATTATGTTTCAAACGCCAAGAGCTGCTGATCCAAATCATATGAAACCACACAGAGAAGTGGCAACTTCCTCCATGGAAAACAGCAGTGGTAGCAAACAGGACATGCCACCCCTGACCCACTTCTAAATCACTTTGGCTCGCCCCTACGAAAGAGCGTGGAATCGGAAAAGTGTGAACTGGCAAAAGAGGAGAAAGAACAACTTGGAACGAAGGAAACAGCTGAAACGCTGTTGGCTCTTGTGGAAGAAAGTGCTGATGAGCACGGCTTAACAGCAACAAGACTAAAAATACAAACAGCCAAGAGACACTTCCCCCCCCATGACAAGCCAAGCCAAGCAAGATGACTGTCTATGAAGTTTAAAGAAACATGGTCACCTTCCAACTCCTGTCACCAAGTTGTAAAAAATTCAAGTCATCACCAGAAGATGGCCCAGGATCAATAGAGCAGGATCAATAGAGCAGGGCCAGGGCACGCTTGAAAAGCTTGCACTGGTCTAAATACATGTATGTGTGCCTTCATGCATTGTAGACCTGAGAGAAGGCTACTACTGACCCACCTCCATTGTCTCTTTGCCAACAGCAATTAACTGGACGCCTGACAGTGACCTTAGATATTAACCAGAGCTCAGATCTGGTTCAGTGATCAGAGCGAGAACTGCTTCAAAATGTTAAAACCGCAGTTTAGAGTTCTTTGATTCCCGTGCCAATCTGTAAAATGCCATTGGTTATGAGCAGAAAGCATAAAACACTGCCAGGTCTTACAAGCCACAGGTGAAAGTCAACACGCAAAGAAAGACACACACAACCTTTATCCCTCATTTTACCCATCTTGTGCCCCCAGACCACCAACTAGAACACACACACACACACACACACACACACACACACACAGTTGTGCCTGCTTGTGACAGTGCAAATACCCTCTAACAACCTCCATCTGGCACAGACTAAGGTTGTTGTGGAGGGGTGGAGAATGAAGAGGGAGGGGGGCATTTCCTGAGGAAGCAGCTGGCTGCCTGCAGGGCCACAGAACTGCAGGATTATAGGGATGCAAAGGTGAATGTGGCACAGACCACAATGTACAGAGGGTGGCAGAACAGGGGTGGTATCGTTTAAAAAGCCTCAGAGCTCGTGGCATGGCTGTGGTGCAGTAGTTGAAAAGTACCAGGGCAAGAGCTGAGGTACAGATTACCCCCCAGAGCGGGAAGAGGCTCTGTGTCCTTGAGGTTAACCTGGCCTCATTTTTAGCCTACATCCCACCACGTTCAGCTGTATGGCATGTTACGTAGAAGGACAAGGAGGAGTAGCAGAACAGCTTCTGCTCTACATCTGACACCCAAGCAAATCGTTACAATAATGGATGTTGCCATAAATTATCATTAAAATGTGACAATTATGCAACAGAACAAATGTTTTTGACAAACTCTTTCTGTAATTCTTTTCACAGTGCATTGTTAACCTTGTTGTTGAATTGAAGGAACTAAAGCACTATTCCTTGCCCTTTAGCAATGGACAGGCAGGATGAGATCATCCCCGAGCATCCAAACAACAGCAATATCCGGTGCAGTCCACTGGATAAGCGCTGCATACAGAAGACCCTGGCCCGACACCCTCCGAAATACACGAACCAGAGAAGCAACACCGCCAGGGAGGAAACCAAGGCGGCACTGGTGAGAAAAAGGATTTTCTGACATCTTATCAGTTTCACAGAAAACAACAAGCCCAGGCAATCCCCTCTGCAACACATGCCTCAGCACCAGCAGGTGTTTTACATTAAGCCTTTATAGTTCCAAAGCCACAAGCGTAACAGTCAGGTTATAAATTGTACAAATTAGTTATTTACAGACCATAACATTTAATTGCGGTCTTGCAAAATAAAGTACAGGTGCACATTGACATCAACATGCAATTTGCTGTTTTAACATTGGCAAGAGCGGAGCCATAATATCCCATTAATGAGTAACAGGATGGTTTTACCACATTGTAGTACGTTCATGTAACACACAAATGTGTTCCACGAATGCAACATGTATACAAACAGACACACATTTAGATTTAGTTGAGTCGCCCACCCAGATAGGTTTACCTCTTGTTTTTAAAGTGTTTGCGGACATGCAGTTGGAGTGGTTGTGCGGACTGACTGAAAAAAGCCAGAATGATGCATTCACATGCAATCATTAGCAGGCTTGTGAATTCAGTGAAGCAGACTCTCGGCACTATTTGCAGATTCATGCGCAAACAATGTAAGGATGTTGACATTTCTGTGTGATGTGGAGTTCAGCCTTCACTTTGATTTCAATAAATAAACCATGATGGTAAAATTACAGTCGGGACTTTTTCCAACACAGTGTGTATAATATAATCAAATACTGAAAAAACTCTTCTGTGCAACAGTTGACTTCTCGTGAACACTTGAGGCAATGTGCTCTGCAGGTTAAAGGGGCAGTGTGTAGGACTTAGTGGCATCTAGCAGTGTATTTGCTGATTGCAACCCACTCACCTCATCCTCTTTCCTAGTGTGAAGGAGAAGCTACAGAGTCTGTGAAACATGTGAAAATGTGAAAGGCTTTATCTAGAGCAGTGTTTAGTTTGTCTGTTCATGAAGGCTCATTCTCAGGTAACAAAAACATAGCAATTCTTATTTTTAGTTGATTACATACTAATTAAAACATAATTATGACTATCCAGTTGTTTCATACTTTACTTGTACTAAGAGAGCAGCCTAAATCTGACACACTGGGTAATAATCTTTTACCCAAAAAGAGGACAAAAGTGTAAAGTATGAATCATGTCCTGTCTCCCAGTTTGCCTGGAATTTTTTGCTACATTAAAATCACATTATTACTGTCTCTATTTTTTTAGGCAGATATATTATTCATTATTTTTTATGACTAGCAGAAATGATATGACTTGTGGGTTTTCTTAGATTTTACCAAAACTTTTTCAGGATTTTCTTTGCCATTTTGAAAACTGGAGATAATATTTTGGCGTTTCTGTTTAACACAGCAGTTTTCTTACGCCATTGCAAATGAGCTCTGTTGATGTGAATAAAAATCAAACCAAAAACTCTCTCTCCTACAGGCTCCGTGTCGTGCTGAGCTACAGAGAGCGTTGGACAGATTGGCATCAAATACCCGCACACACGATGATCTCTTCACAATCCCCATACCCAACTGTGACAAGAACGGAGATTTTCATGCTAAACAGGTCTGTGAATTTAAGCACACACTCATTATGAGCTTTATTGAATTACTAAGCAGACCACTATTTGGCCATGTGCACGGGTGAACTGTAAATCTCAATTATTAAGCCAAAACAAATAAAAATGCCTATCTTTATACTTCAGACAGTTCCTTTCAAACCACATCAGCAATCTGTGGGCCAAAACACAACACATGCCTGCAGCCGATGAAATGTTGTCTTGCTAGTTCAAGATCAACACAAAAGTGTCTCCAAGCACACTGTCATGGTCATGCCAAGACCTTATTTTGCTAAGCTCATGTGAAAAGTGATTTACTTTCAGAAACCAGCAGTTGAACTGCGTGTGTGTAAAGTGGTTTCCCCTAAACTATTGGACAATAATCACTTTATTGCTGTGATGGATGTAATTAGCTTTTGGATGCATTTACTCTTTTTCTGCCTTTGCATGTTTGGGCAACTATGCAGATAAGAATGAGACTCAGAGAGCATAAAAACACAGATAAGACTGCTCAGAGTTTCATATGCAATCAAAGCAGCAGACGGGGAGTCAGTGATAAAAGGAAAGCTCTGTTAAGGCACCAGTCATGAAGTTATGTTGATTGTGTAACGTGGTTAAAGTATCTCTGTCTGCTCAAACTCACAGGCATCTGTTTACTGTTTAACTAAAACTGCACTGTGATAAAACCTATTGGGAAGTAAAGCACAGGTCATGAGGGACAACTGGGAATCATTTCATGGCAGGGTTGCTCTGAGATTTTTAACTGGTCTTGGGGGCTTTTGGAAACTGCAAATCACTACAGAAAAGGCACAAAATCACACAATAAATTTTGCATTTACAGGAATTGTTAAAAGTTCACAGGAGGAATCTCAGAGGCTTTGAAACAAATTACTTGAAATACTTCTCACTCTTGTTTAAAGCAACTTTAAGTGCCAGCTGGGTGTAGTTTGACTTAATGTACAGTATGATTCTTGGGTATAGAGAATTCTCTTGATGTGGTCTGCTGCTAAAATAGTGTTAAAAAGGACAAACTGCAGTTATTTGACCATTTATGCAGAAAAAAACAAGCGCTGCAAAACAATGAAAACATCTTTAAAAGTTTTAAAAGCCAGGCCTGTTGTCACAGAGAGTTACAGCCACAGGGAGCTACAGTTTCAAGCTAATCAAACTAGTCTGTAACCTCTTACCATGTGCTGAGCTTTATATACTGTAAACCTGCATTTATTGATTCTTGGAGGCAGCGCAACAAGCTGTAAACACAACACTGATGAAATGTCGCCATTTAAAATATGTTGAACATGTTAACATTAGCATTCATTGGCAGTTGTGTTTATGCCCACCTAAGTCCCGTGTTTACTCTCTTTTAGCTCCGTTTTGCTCTCCACCAACTCCTGCGGGAAACATCTGTCTCTTCAGCAGCTAAATGCTGCACTATGTTCACCACCACCCAGTCATTAATGTGTCAGTGTACCGGGCAGGAAGTGTACAGTGTGTTTTTAGAGTTTTTTGCTTGCAAACAGCGGCCTATATGAGATATAGTCTGTGGCAGTGTCTAAAATGTGAATTCCTGGAGATGAAATGTCTATCTGTAATTTTCTGAAGTGGTCCCAGTGAAAGATGTTCTTAAAGTGTACTTAGGTAGCATATCACAGCACGTAGAGGCTATGTTTGATTAAAAAGGTTATAAATGCAGTTGCAAGAGCAATTCTAACCATTCTCATAATGTATGTGCTCTTTCATTTGTTTCTATTTGTATGATGTCTGTCGTCTCTCTCTGACTCACTCTGTATGTTTTGTCAGACTGATTGTTATTTGGGCTGCTCTAACACTGCGCTCTCACTCATGCCTCTCAATGGAGAGCTGTTTTCTCTCCTGCTGGACTGTTACAGAGTGTAACCATGCTCTCTGTTTCTCACAGCAGTAGGTTTAATGTTGTTTTACAGTTTCATTCCCTCATGGTGAATATCAGGTATTGTACTGTCTGGGCCATCTGAGGTATGGACTGCTTATTGATTTCTTGTTTAGAGGGTTTTTGTGTGATTGTGGGTAGTGATAGCATCTACAAACTATAACATACTGTAACTCAGATTCTATGAGCTTGTTTCTTTAGCTGACGAAAAAGCTGTTTTAGAAGCCAATTGTGGTTTCAGCTCAACATTTACACAAGGTGAGACTGAGTGGTGGGTGCAGACTAAAGGTCTTTAAAAAAAGGGTTGCACTGATACTCATAGGGTTACACGCTGTATCAGCTCAACAGCAACATGCTGCCATACACTGAGGTTTCTTCTAACTCAACAACTACTGAAACTGCAAGATTGTTTAAGAGTCTGGGGACATTCTGCATGGGTGACAAAGAAGTAGCCAATATTGGTCACTGTTTACTGTATGTGTAAAATTTGACACGTTTACTGTCAATAAAAAAGTCTTCTTTAATGAATTTAGTGTAAATGGTGTTCACACACCTAGCTGCTCAATGTTGGCATGTTAGCTATCAGAAACAAATCACTTAATGTAGTGAACTTAATGCTGAATTTACAAGAATGCACGAATGATTAAGTATTCGCTGTAGCCATTTTATTATTATTAACTTTATTAAGTTTCTCCTCACTGAATTTTCTGCACATTTTTAAGCAGTATATGGATTTGCAGTTACTGATTCAATGGTGAAATCAATTGAAACAGACAGTGTGTACACAAATGAATGTTATGTAATGTTGTTTGCAGGTAAGAGAGCTCAAACATGTCATCTGCTGTACAGTGAACTCAATCAGACAGCATATGTGTTTCATGTGTATGCCTACTTACAAGACATCAGCTGAGTATTCAGTACTTCAGTGTGGCCCAGGATGTATTTGTGTTTACACTGGAAAAGATATGTGGTCAAATGCATCCCAGACCACCTCACCAAGTGGTTTGAGCGATCTGATCACAATGCATTTTAGTGGTCGTTTCCAGAGTTACAGTTTGTAACTAATGTTCATGCCTATTCATTCTGAAAGGTGTAACATCATCACTCACTCTGTGACTTTCATGTAGGACTGGGCCCCGCTTTGCTGCGGTCCAGCCAAAAAATGTTAAACATGTGCTGTCTGTCAGTTTATTATAAAGAGGACACCTTTCACATCATAAGCAGTCATCTGATCTATTGCTAATTATATAATGTATGAAGTATATTTATATGAGCAAGCTGAAGCTGTAGGGCTTGTTGAAGAAGCTGGTATATGTAACTAAAATATTCAAAATATCTTGTATCCACACAGTGTCATCCTGCACGTGACGGCCAGAGGGGAAAGTGCTGGTGTGTGGATCAGAAGACGGGCATGAGGCTGCCAGGGCCGTTGGAGCTGCGAGGGGATCTGGACTGCCACCAGTTAATGACTGCTACTCTGAGGGATTGAGGAGTGAGGAGAGGCAGTGCAGTGGGGGGGCAGGACCAGCTGAACTCTACTGGTGCTTATTAGTAGAACTACATGAGGAAAGGACTTCGCTCTAAAGCCTCGCTTCACCTGAGGCCAACGGTACTTGAGCTTGCGCAACAAAAAGGAATCCATTGAATTGAGTTCTTTTGCTATTTTGTTTCTTTGTGTGAAAGTATGTGATGTCTGAGTCTTTTGAGCACTTGTTGTGTATTGTTTCTACTATGTGAACTTAAGACTGATAGTCTTTAGACATGTGCGCTTTGAGGTAACAGGTGGCAGAAAAAAAAAACCTTCCACAGAAAACAGATGTAGTTGTGATCTTTGTTAGAGAGCAAATCGTGTTGTTTTCTCTTGTCTAACTTTAGTATTCTTGAAAAGTAAGAAAATGCATCAACCCCACCTGATAATCAGATGTGAGCTACAACAGGCGCTGTTTTAGTCTTTCTGGAGCACTAGATCAGTTTTCAGGAATTACTCCATCAGGACAACACAGAAAGATTATCAATCAAAGGACCGTGTACTAGTTTTTCACACAATGTGTGTAATTGGTTGTAACGTGTGGCTCTTATTCTGCTGTCTTATATGTTGTAAAAACCCCACCCATCTGTTAAGTAGGTTTAAACAAACCATAAAATGTGTTTGCAAACACAAAGTCTAGTTCAGTGACGACACAAGAGCAGTAATAAAAGATGGGATGAGAGCAACAGATAAAATGACAAGAAACAGGGGTAACAAAGGAACACACCAATCCTCCGCCTTAAGTTACCAAATCAGAAGCCATAGCTTTTCACAATATCAAGGCCAAAGTGAAAAGTGAGATTAGTTTGGAAAACTGTATCTCTGAGAGACCAGAATAGATTTGCTTCATCACCCCGCGGTTAACTCTTCATCCTCTATTTGCCGATGAGCTCTCTGTAGCATCGTGGTCCAGAAGGACTGGCAGAGTAGCCGGGCTACAAACTCTGTACACTGCTGATAGGATAATCTTATTTCTCCAGCTGGTGCTAAGATGCCAGTGTGACTTTCGTTTTGAATATGCTTCAACATACAGGATTTCTCTCCAAACAGACTGCTTGGCAGAACTTTGATGGTGCTATATACTGAATGTGCCAAAATACAAAACAAAAAAATGGCTTCTGCACTTTTTTGGGCATTGTTTAGGACTGGAAAAGAGGACAGGGATTTTCAGGAAGTGGAGCAGTTAGCATCAGCAAGTGTGGGGATCACCTCAATGTGTGACAATCTGCACTCGCTACTGACAAAGGCTTTCCATGTGTCTTGTTAAAATATAAAAGTAACATCTTCACATTGGCTTTGCACTATCACACTATCACTGCAGCTACCTGGCTGAATGTGCCATTGGCCAGTGTTGTAAGCAGAGTTTAATACATAGTAATGATTAAGCTTCTGGCAGCACGGCAACATGAAACTTTGAATGGAGGACTCTAGTGTATCATGACTTTCGCCTATTAATCTCACAATGTTTTCAGTTTTCATATCCGCTGTAGAACATCACACTAAAATTAAAGGAGTGTATTACCGGCGCGGGTGACTAGCTACTTCTCAAATATTGTAGATAGCGTAGGCGAGGCTGGTATTATTGTAAGAGCGATTTGATTGTACTGGGCAGAATAGCAGGTTTAAGCTAATGCTGGTGTTTGTCACCACCAGATATGGACAGCCTGCTCTATCTGCTCCATGGGAAACTTTTTATGGTTTTTACTGACTCAAGCTTAAATTTATCTCGTGTGAATGGACGGTCATTATTGGTCTTGGTGGGCTTGAGTTCACTAGAGAAGAGCCTAGCATGTCCGGGGAGAGAGTCTTGTCATTGCCGCACAGAGCAGCATACATGTCAACCTGACAAATCATTGGTGTAGATGACGGTGCAGTCATATCAGATATGTTGGAAAGGCAAAAAGGATCATGATGAGACAGATATTTACAGCTACTGTCACACAATGGATCTTTGGTTCTTTCTGTGTCTCCTCACTCTGCGTTTACCTCAACATCAGTTAAGCTTTAAAAGGGACTATTTGAGCACAACATCCTGAAGGAAGGTTCACTCAGCTTCACACAGAAATTTAAAAAGTGCCATGAAAACTATTCTCATTATTATTATGCATTCTTTGCACATTTTTCCACATTGAATTTGGCCTAATGTTTTTATATATATATATATATATATATATATATATATATATATATATATATATATATATATATATATATATATATATATATATACATACAGATAACATACAACCCTCAGCCCAGCTGATACGGGTCAGCACATTCCCAACATGAATCTGACAAATGTTTTCCCTCATCGTCAGACTCAAAGTTTCTCTGATGTATCTTCAGTGTAAACTGAAAGTACGTGAGGGTGAACTGAAACAATCCTTTGCTGGCATAAAAACAATACATCATAATAAACTAATTAAAATGATCAAAGGTAACTTCTGTTCTTTTCTCTCTGTTGGCCTCGTTATTCTGCCATAATAGCAGCACACTCTGCGAGCGATTTAACTTTATCTTATCTGAAGCCAATTTATAACCTTTGTGGAAAACAGTGCACTGCCACCTGATGACCACTTTTTGTCACTAAAGAAAGAAATGTATCCAAAGGTAGTTCACTCAAAACAGAGACAGATAGATAGAACATGGTATGGGTGGAGAATCACTGCTACAGCTTCAAAATATCAAAAACCAAATATCCTAAAAGTCGTTCCAAAGACTACAAGCAAAGCATCTGCAGACATTAATACTCATTTAGTGAACTGCATGCACACAGCAAAATCCTATCTTATCATTCATCAACTAAAGAAGTGTTTCCAAACACATTCAAACACATTTCTCTGTTAAATAATCGTAATCTTTGTGAGAGATGACAAACGGCTTTGATTTTGTAAAGGCCTTTTAACTACATAAACTGTGTATTTAAGCTATAGTACGTCGCTTGATCTCTAACTTTGCTGTACTGAACTGTAATTGCATTTCTCAAGAATAGACTGTTCCTGTTTGCCTTTGATATTATCTATTAATGTGTAGAAGATATGAAGTAATGTTTGCATGCATACAAATGGACTGGGCTTGGAAACAGCTAAGGTCCTGTGTATCTTGTCCAGAACAGGACCGTTATACTCAAACACTGAAGTGATCACAGAACTGAAATGTAGAGTTTCAACCAATTAAATGATCACTTACATTGTAAATGTTTACCTGATGAAAATGTACACATTGTAATACATCAATTAAAACACTTTAGAAACTACAGCGATGTTCTTGTCATTATTATAAGTAGCACTCGTAATATCATGATGATGATTTTAGCTTATCAAACAGTATACTGGCTGGAGTCACATGAAACTATGTTCTGAAGGCTAGTTTTTACTCAAGTTTAATATGTTGAATGTTAGTAATGGTTGGAAAACATTGTGCCATAAAGCAGCTGAACAAAATACAGCAAAATACAGACAAATGAATTGGAACATGAAGATGAACTGGTTCAAAATGCATTTAATAATTATAATATTGGGTGGCCAGTTCATTTAATGTTATTATAGTTCAGTTTAGTTTATTATAGCTCTGAGTTCTGAGGCTTTATCTATTAAGAGTGTTATTTATCTCATCTCAGTGTATTTCTGATGTGTTAGCGTTGTTTTTAGTTATTAATGATACTAATTTAACGTCCACCAAAGATTACTGGTTATATTTTCTGAAACTTTATTTTTCAAGTGTAAAGTTTTCAGCAAAATACTGAATATTTAGATCCTTATCAAGAAATGTTGTTTGTGTTCATATAAAAATATGGAAGGACACAAAACTTTTTGTAAATCATAAAGAACTGAATGTTCAAACTTATTGTTTGTGTAAATATACACTCACTCTGAATTTGATGCCTGCAACACGTTCCCAGTTGGAATAAAAGCAACAAAAGGCTGTGAGAGTTGTTCAATGATAAAGAAACACGTGTTTGGAAGCTTCCTCAGGTTAACAGGGTCATGGAACATCCTTGAAAGGCTTGTTTACAAGCAGAGATGGCCGAGGTTCAACACTTTGTCAAAAACTTTTTTTCAGTTTAAGAACAACACACAATAGCGATGACTTTTGGAATTTGTACATGTAAAATCTAATATATCCATCCATCATTTATAGTGATATTGTAACATCACATCTACGTCAAACCGTCACTGCACTGCATTAAAAACCAACATGATTGCACAAAGGATATTATTTCATGGGCACGGGAAAACTGTCGGCACAATCCCGGCTTCATCGCCAAGTCACATTCTGCACGTTACAACAGCGAGGCTTTGTAATAAGAGAGTGTGGGTACTAAACTGACCTGCCTGAAGTTCAGACCTGCCTCTCTCTGAAATAAGTGACACATTATGAAGCGCAAAATATGACAATGGAGACCCCTGAACTGTTGAGCAACTTCAGTATATCAAGCAAGAATGAAAAAGAACTTCACTTTCCTGAGTGTTGTAACGCGGTGGTAAACGTCCGTGTCCCAACTTTTCTATAATGTGTTGCAGATATCAAATTCAGAATGAGTGGATATTTATATAAAACATTAAATGTCTTGTGTTTGTGCTGTATTCTGTTGGATAGGGGTTAAAAGGGATTTATAAATCATTGCATTCTGTTTGAATATATTCTCTCAGATATTGCCTCATAAATCCAGTATTGGTCAGGCTTTAGCAGTCGATTTCTGCCTGAATCAAATAGGAAAGACTGCAGGTGAATGACTACATAGTGAACAGTTCACATCTAAATTTACAATGATCGACAGGTGTGAGAACACTTCATCCGTCTACCTGTTTCAGTCATCAGATGTGGAAAAGGTCAAACTGTTGCCTCCACCGTCCTCCACCAGAGTAAACTTTCAAGTCTGCTTAGTTCCACTGCCTGAGTCTATTTTGGAGAGCTCTACGGGCTTAAGAACTGGATCTGAATCTGCATTATAAGAATAGCTTTATGGGTTTCTCTCTGATTGATTCAAAATGTCACAGGGTCTGTTGTGCCCCTGGGCATCCACAATCCCACAGCTGTGCCTGGGAGGCCCTGCTCGAGTGTCTGTGTTAAGCCTGCACAGTAGCTTACAGGAGGCATGTGACCTCCACCCTACCTCCAGATGTACTCCATCACAGGTGTCCAACACTAAACAAGGTCCTGCCCATGCCATGTGTGGAATCTGCTCCCCGTTCCATCCATACAGCTCTCCGGCCATTGCCTGGTGAATGAAAAGAAGATGAAGCACCACACCTGCAGATGAGATCACAACAGTGTCTGCATGCATATTATACAGGATGCAGGTCAAGCAGAAAGAGAATAAGCTCTCAAGTGTGCAGTGTAAACAGAAAGAAACAGGGTCACAATGAACACAATCAATTAACAAATCCAAAACAAGTACTATTCAGGTTGAATGGGCAGAGATGTAGGATAAATCCTGCAGGCTTTGGATTGTTATCTTTAGGGAACACACTATTACAACTATTGACCTGGGCGGCTCTCAAACAATGAGAACAAGAATGCAAAGTATTTCAGTTCTCAAAACAAGGGAGCGCTGAATAGGGTAACCTTGATTTTCTCAAGAGCTTAGCAGCCTGTGAAGCGTCCATAATGCAACTTATGGAATGGTGACATAATAATTCATTCCAACTTTTTGTGCATTATAGTCTGAGATAGAAAAGAAAGGGTGTAAAGTGTGAAGCATCTTTACGTGGAGTCATGTATTTTGGAGCCAGGGTAACAATGTAGGTCAGATTTTTACTTCTCTACGACACAGCAGTGAACACAGCACATTATGATTCTGGCACATCTGCATGTTAGATAAAGCTAATCGTGTGTAGCCGCGCCGTTATGATCGCTTCTCTTTTTGTCTGAATGGAAATGACTATTGTTGAGAAGAAATATGTTTCTGTTGTCATATTATTAAGTTAGAGCTGCGGCAGTGACAGCTGAGGGCGATGAGAATCAGCATCGAGGCAAGGAACAGCTGTAATGAGGAGAGGGTGGGGGTGCAATTCTGGAAGATTCTGCAGGAATCTTACGAGTGGACCCCATTTCATTCGTTTATTGTGGGGACTGTTTCTCTGAGCTAGCTGGTTAGCCTTCCCTGTCAAACCCACAACGTACACACTGTGGTTGGGACTAAAGGTTTTAGGGTGAGTTTTCTGGCCAACACTTTAGTATACATACTTGCTTGTCACCATCAAAATCTATGGGAATGTGTATATCTCTAGATGTGTTGGTTTGACTTGACGTTGCATGCTAATATCTCAGATGTCATTTTTCTTTTCATGTAGCTCAGGTAGCTAAGCTACGCAACCAGCTAACCGCCAGCTCGCTGGTTATTCAGACCAGCTAACGCTAATTATGCTGATGAGCCAGGCTAACCTCATTACCATATATCTACTGTCTTAACAGTGTCGTTACCGTTTAAGTCACTCACGTTAACCACTCTATTTACTGCTGCCGTCTGCTGTAGATGAGCTAACCTAGCTACAAAGAAAGAACAAATTACTGTAGCTACACTGCGTTAGCATGCTAACGCTAGCTCGCTAGGTCAGTTAGAGCTCGTCTGTTGGACGCCGCAGAGATGTAGCGCAGTCAGTCCTAACGTCAGGCTACCAGCGCGGGTTCACCTATTATCATATTCAAATAGTCACTACTCATTTGGCATTTTAATGCGACCTCCAGTAAATCCACGCTGTAACTGATGCCGTTTCTTTTGCTAACATAAAATGACCTCCCACAATCTGCCCGGACTGTCAGCGATCACTCTGATTAAGCTAACGTCAATGCTAGCTAGCATTAGCCAGCCCTGTTGTCTGACCGTCATCATCGGCATCTCTTTGTTTTGTGCCATGTATGAACCACCACATCAACACAGTTCATCTCATTAGTACGATATAAACTGCTATCCTGCTCTAAATGTGTTTATTACAGAGCCAATGACTGGGATAGACTGATACCTACTCCTCACTGCAAAGATGTCAAGTAAGCAACTGGCCGGACTGGGAGTGTTGTAGCTCGTTGTGATGTGAAGCTCTTTGTGGATGATGACATAAAAATGCATATTTAAATACATCAGACCTGCTGTGTCCATAAATCCATGTCAAGTGATATAACCACAGTGTATTAATGGTTAGCAGTAATAACGAGTGGGGCTCGTTATTACAGATGGGTTGATGTCATGTAGAAAAAGCATTTTTAGTAAATATGATTAAATAGTCAGTATTAGCTCAGGTGGAGGGTTTGACTGGACTGATGCTGATGTCTGATTTGGACCTTTTCTTTCACAACAGAGAGACCATCCTATGCCCCTCCCCCTCCCCCTGCCCCTACAACTGTAAGTACCCCTGTAGCACCCACTGTTATCTGGACTGATGCTGCAATTTAGAGACATCATTTTAGTACAGTATATATATATATATATATATATATATATATATATATATATATATATATATATATATATTTCAGACAGATCAGCTTTTCCTGTTGAATCCACAAACCCCCGTTTGTAGCACAGACTGATGTGCTGATACACCACTGCTTCTAAAAAGAGTATTTCCTTATAGCTCCAGCTTGAATGCAAGCGACTTTATTTTGCATTTCCCAGCTTATTTCATTGGTTTCTTTAAGTTTTTTTCTTGCCCCCCCCCCTTCTTTTATGTCATTTCTCATTCGTATTTCTGTCTCATTTGTTTCCATCAGCAAATGCCCAACACTACCGGGTTTGTGGGGTACAACCCATACAGCCACCTTGCCTACAACAACTACAGACTGGGAGGGAGCCAAAGCAGCAACAGTCGGGTAACGGTATGAATATTAACATAGAGTAAACAAGGTGACTGAAAAATGTCAAAGTTTAGACCCCAGTGGAAAATAAAATCTGTAATCACTTCCAGTTCAAGTTTGACACTCAACAGTCAGCTGGCTTAGTCAAATAAGACAGTGCAGAACCTCTGCTAGCATCAGTAGCATTGGAACTTTTGGCAAGATGGACCTTTGTTTTGTCCACAGTAAATGAGATTAGGCGTTATTTTTGCATTTCTCCTGTTCAAAGATGCTGCTACTACTTCTTGCTGCCAAATAGTCAGTGTGAGGAGCCTGCAGTAACTCATTCCATTACTGAGATCTGAAATGTGCATCATTCCCTCTGCTGCCTCCATCACAGTGCAGACTGGCTAAAAGTCCATCTGTGTGTATTCAAAGACCACCTGCCTTTCAAAGTCTGCATTTCTGACAGCCATGTTAAGTAACCCATGCCATCAGTGTTGCCATGGCATTACAGACTCGCTGCTCGGCATGGCTCTGGCTGCTGAGCAGTAATTTAGTCGCTGCATGCAAGCTGTGGTTGGCTGACTCTGATAATGGCATTATGGGCAAATCTCAGCTTAAGTGAGATTTTTGTATTTTTTTTTCACAGTCAGCGCTATTCCATTGTACTCTGCGGGGTTCCTGACTTGTGTATGGCCTCAAACGGACATTAATTAAATCATGTTAATTGAAGTGACACGAAATTACTTTGATGCATATTGTATTTGATTCCAAGTCTCATTTTTTGATAGTCTTATATCAAATGGCGTAACCATGCACATGCACGTAGTTTCACAAGCTGTACTCAGCCTAGCTTAGCCAGAGTGTTGTTCGATTACTCGACAGCAACCACAACTTAAGGTGACTCTTTTTCTTTGTTCACCAGAACTCCTCTGGAATAAATATCCCAAAGCCACCCAAGCCACCTGATAAGCCACTGATGCCATATATGAGATATAGTCGTAAGGTAAGTACACAGTAATTAACTGCTATCTTTTGCATCATCATGTGCTCTGTTGGAAGACAGGGATGCTTTGATTTTAAGATATTCTATCAGCTCAGAGTAAGTGAGAGGTGCATTTTGTTTCAGACACAAATAGTTGTTTATCGAGGTAGGTGTGAAGCCAAATTAAGCCAGGACTTAGCTAGGACTGTCCACTCCACATAGTGGGATTTATCAACTTGGAGATGGAGCTTAAAGCACACGGCCTCCTCTGGTTTGTGACCTCTCTGCAAAGAGATAACCATTTATAGCCCCTCCAACCCAACCCAACCCCACACCCATGTCTGGTTCTCATCACCAGGTTTGGGATCAAGTAAAAGCCTCCAATCCTGATCTGAAGCTATGGGAAATTGGGAAGATAATCGGTGGCATGTGGAGGGACCTCACTGATGAGGAGAAACAGGATTATTTGAATGACTACGAAGCAGAGAAGGTTGGTTGTTTTACAAGGGGTGTTTATGGGGTTTTTCTCATGGGTGACCAGTAGATGTGTCTCCAACAGTTGTGGGTCCCTCCAGTCATCATTCCTTCCTTCCTAACAGTCCTGAGTAAACCTCTTTCCTCATCTTGTCGTAGTTGATTGAAACGAGGGTCCACATGTAGTGTCTGCTTGCCTCCTCTGTTTCCTCGTCATTCCTGTCATCTTTTCCACCATAGATTGAGTATAATGAGAGCATGAAGGCCTATCACAACTCGCCAGCCTACCTGGCCTACGTCAATGCAAAAAGCCGGGCCGAGGCAGCTCTGGAGGAGGAGAGCCGCCAGAGGCAGTCCAGACTGGACAAGGGCGAGCCTTACATGAGTATCCAGCCAGCGGAGGATCCAGATGGTAAGGCCACTCAGCTAAATGCTTTGTCTCCCAAGGTTTAGAGCACTGTGACAGAGCTGTAATTACTGTAGCACGACCACACAGAGTTGCCAGTCCGCACACCCAGAGACTGTTATCTTTTTCCCTCCTCCTACACTGCTACAACCATCCACATTTTTGGTAATGCTACCTCTGAGCTGCCATTTCTGCTTTTAAGCTGCAAAATGGAACACAGTTTGTCTTTGTTTTGCACAACTGTTGACATTTCGTAGGTATTCTTGGCATTGGTTTAGACATAATTGCAAAATTTACATTCTTTTGTCTGTTGTTTTAAAGACTGACGCACACACACTCGTTAGACACACAAGCCAGAAGAAGACGTTTGAGTTACACCCACCTCAAGGAAATGATGCTTGTCTGGGGTCTGGCTGGGTTACAGTAGAAGATAATGATGTACAGGAAAACTACAGATAAAACCAATTGCTATTTAGAAACACCCCAGACCATAAAAATGTCAGAGCTGGTATCCCAGTGGGTTATGTTCTCAACAGACTGCACGTACGTCAACGATTAAATAAGATTTAGCTCTCCGGGTGGCTACATATTCAGAGATTGTGCTTTAGTATTAAATAAAGTCTGTCAGAAATTCGACTCTAAGCTGCTGCCATGTCCCTGTTTCTCCTGTTCTGTTTTTAACAGCATCAATACAGCTCGCAGAGGTAAAGCGACTGCTAGAGACACAAAGTCAAAAGAAAAGAAGTCTGTCTCTATGTGATTATATTCATCAGTAAAACAACCAGCAAAAGTGAATAAACTGTATCTGTTGAAAGTTTGTCATGGGTTTAATGTAATGAGGGCAGTGTTGAGCATTCAGGAGCTCTCTGTTATACAGATCAATATTAAACAAGCAGTGCTGTGCTCAAACATCAAGTTCCTTTAGTGTGATTAGTGAGTGTGACTGTTTTCTGCTGAATTTGTGAACGTAAGAAAAGATTAATTCTCACACATTATCTCGACAATGTATTACCTTCTTTGTTTCCTGTTGTGGTAAAAGGCAACCCATGTGAGCGCCTTTGAAACTTTCAACATGGCATAAGAGATTCATTTCTGCTCTCTGGAAAGTTTCAGGCGTGCACACATGGGTGCACAGCGGCCACAAGTACAGGTAAATGCCGACTGCTGCATCACACAGAGGTTTAGCAAAGTTTTGCCACAACAAAGACAAAATGGAGTCCCACGTTTACGATAGCATCGTTGAACAGTGTTGGAAAATGGGAATATAAAAGGGGAAGCAGATGGTAAAAAATATGCAGATTGAGAAAATAATCACATAATTAAATTCTGTTAACATCATTCTAATTAAAAATAATAATTAAACATAATTCTGTAACCTTACAGATTTTTAAAAATTCAATATATAGATGGATTAGATGTACTCATTTGGTCCGTTATTAATCACTTCTTTAAATGTCTATATTATAGGCAATCAATAAATTACTGTGCAATCAAATATCAGTTTAACTTACTTTCTAATCATTTGACATGGACTCGTAGATTCTTGATAACATGTCACATTTTTTATGTATACTGTATGTTTTCAATATGTATGCAAGTGACTCTTACAATGTTGTTATACAGGAAACAGCGGAGCAAGTTATGTTGACACATTTTTGTGTTGTGCAAAAAAAAAAAGAAGTTTTCACAGCAGTTTTCCACACAGTGCAGTCTTGAGGGTAACTGTATGTACACAGACTGATCTCTGCCTGCATCCTAACAGAACCTGAGCAGAGGAGAACGGGAGAGAGTCGTCAAATATAAATGAACTAAAATGACGGTTCTGAAATTCAGGCTGTAATCGCTGTCCAAGATGCTTCCAAAAGTTCTGAATTTTATTCTGAACGCATTTGCAAAATAAATAAATAAAATAAAAAAATGCTATTTGACTCCATCTGGACTTAATTCTTTAGTGGGGGAAAAGTAACTGGGGATGATTATTGTCTTAACTGTATTTGGATTTTACCTTCCTGCACCATCATCCTGTACTTAAATGGCAAAGAAGTATAAGTTTAAGACAAAGAAGAACACTTGCTGACGAATGAAAATTGCAGACTACATCTGTCCACATACAGCGGGTTATAATTAACCGCTTGTCCCATTCACCTAACAATAACGGCTCTGCTTTGCTTCAGGATGTATTTTGACATAATGGCCTATACTTAACTCAAACTCTGTATAAATATTGAGCAATATCCTCCTCGTGTTTATGGTGTCTTGATACAGCAGTATTTGCATCATTTTGTTTCGTATCATTTGTTCTGTAGTTTGCCGAAGCCTCTCGTACTCGCTGATGGTGACTGTGTAACACATCTCTACTCTTTGCTCTTTCGACCTAAGATGGTACTAACAACTCGGATGTTTTTCATGTCTTCAGATTACGACGACGGGTTTTCTATTAAGCACTCAGCTGCGTCTCGTTTCCAACGCAACCACCGTCTGATCAGCGAGATCCTCAGTGAGAGCGTGGTCCCAGATGTGCGGTCTGTTGTTACCACTGCTCGCATGCAGGTCCTCAAACGCCAGGTCCAGTCTTTAATGGTACACCAGGTAGGATTAACTTGTGGTCTTCTAATGTTCACATAATTGTGGCACTTAGCAGACAGTTTTGTTTTTTATGGTTTAATAGTGTAATAACTGTGGTGCCTGTGTGTCGCAGAGAAAGTTGGAGGCAGAGTTGCTTCAGATTGAAGACCGTCACCAGGACAAGAAAAGGAAATTCATAGAAGCCACAGAGTCATTCACGAATGAGCTCAAGAGGGTACGACATCTTTTACATTGAGCTTGGTCATCGCTTACTCGCACGCAAGCTTCATTTTGCACGTTAAACTGTACAGTGTGCAGCTCTGGTCATGTGCCAGTCTACGCCTGCCTTACAGCCACCAGCTGCTGCTAACTCCATCCACATGTTCTGGCAATCATATAGCTGTCATCGTTTACAATTTGTAGCCCCCATAATAACCGTTCTGAAATGAGATGCAGCGCTGTGCAGCTGAGTGCACTGTCTGCTCTTCACAACAGGTGGTGCCATTTATCCTTTCACAGAGCTTCTTACAGCCTCCCTAATTCCCTCAGTTAGTAGCATTTTCACTGAACATGTACTGAAGCATTGTTGTAGTTAAGAACAGAACTATGTGCTCATTCATTGACATTATTTAGTTACGTCTAAGTGTACAAATACAGCAAGCTCAAGAATGCAGCAGTTGTTTTCACCTTTCTGCATTAAATGTCTCATTACTGTACTTTGAAGCTGTGCTGCATGAAGGTGGAGGTGGACATGGAGAAGATTTCTGCAGAGATTGCTGCAGCAGAGGAGGCAGCCCGCAAACGGATGGCAGAAAGAGAAAAGGATGCGGGAGACCGGGGTGCAAGAGAGGCCCCCACCTGTGTCTTAGCAGAAGAAGAAAAACACATTTGTGCAACACATGGCAACAAGTCCCAGCATAATTCCCTCAGTGAAAATAGCAACAAGGAAGGCGAGGAAGCAGAATCTAACACCACAGATGCACCAGGTGAGCTACACTGGTCTGTTGTTTTGCTCTCTCTCGTTTTTAACATCACATCACGTTTTTGTTTCTTTAACTCAGAGAAGCCGAAGGCCTCGGAGGAGCTCGAGGCTCATCCAGGAAGTGAGGAGGGGGTTTCCGAGGACAAGGAGAGCGTCCCAGAAGGAGCCATGGAGGAGGGAACCAGCGACAGTAACACAGGCTCAGAGACCACCTCGGCACAGACAGAAGATGCCCCGAATAGTGAGCCATCAGAGGGGCCCAGCAAAGCAAGAGCTGCCCACTGAGTCCAACACCTGACTGTCTGTGAACCGGCCTCTGATATCATCCTCTGATAACACACAGTATATTGCACAGTACCATCTCAGTTTGTCACAGCATATGAAGAGCGTTCAGATGGGCTTAGTGTTTAACATGCCTGAGGCAAAGACGACGTTTTAGTTTGAAAAGAAAAAGGCTCACAGACACGCGCTGAAAACAAATAAATGAAAAATGTAAAACACTTGAAGCCGGCAAAGCAATGCTCATAAAATCAGTGGCTGCGAAGTGCATCATAGAAGCCCATGTGAAAGCACTATATTCTGTCTGCAGACCCCATTGCCATTTGGAAGAACCCATAGAGGCCCTCTTCAGCACATATTGATACATATCTCTAGCACTATGTCTGGTAGATCCCAGATCGTCACAAAATGAAGACTGGCTCTATGAAAAAAAGCTGTCACATGAAACAAACATTGTTCAGTGTTATATTTATCGTTGCCCTTTGTATTGTAGTGTCATTGTTGCTTTTATTGTTATTTTTGCATGTTGCAATTTTTAAAAATAAGTTGGCATACTTGTGAAGAGTGGAGCTGGGTGACCATCTCCTTGGCAGGAGAATATTTGTTTACTCTCTGTATCAGTATTACAGTGACAGTATTGTCTCAGGAGTTTGTAGTCATTAGTAGTAGATCTTTTTGTTATTTATTGTAAGCATTTTTATTATACTTGTGTATTGGTTGTCCTGGCCTGTGTCTGGCCCAGTCCATCCATAAGTATATCACATGATCATCAATGCTGTACAATGCTCAACTACCAGTGTTCTCAAGTTTGCTAGCTGTCAATCAAATCAAAAGCAGTACGCTTAGAACAATTCTGTGTTATGATCAATATTGCAATTTTCAGCAGAAAACTTTTAAATGTACCGTAATTGTGTACACAGTGTAACGAGGTTTGCTTAAACATGGATTTTCATGTCATAAAACAGCTTGAAGAACAGTCATGAACATGCAGTCTTAAAATGAATTTCCTTTTGCATATTTATACCAATAAACTTTTCTACCCTGAGCAAGTTGTCACCTTTTCTATAATTTAAAAATAGTGTTAAAATAGTTTACCTAATTTCCCTTCGGGGATGAATGAAGTCATCTATCTATCTATCTATCTATCTATCTATCTATCTATCTATCCATATTTAATGTTTAACCCTAAAATGAACTACTCAAATAAACATTTATGGCACAAATGTGCATCATTAAAATGTATGAATGTGCTTTTAACAGTATACTACAAAACATTCTTTGATAACCGTACACACATTACCGTATGCAGTCATGGTGCATGAATGATCAAAAACAAGCATGCTGTATAAAGGTATGCAGAGGCTTCAACGAACATTCATTGTTGCATACAGTGTGCTTGCAGATAGCATGTTTGTCCTTTGCACAGTACAGGTAAGGGAAGTGGGTAAGATGAGAGGGAATTGTTCTGATTTCCTGTTTTCAGTGTAGAACTAGCAATCTTCCTGAATGTTCAGTTGTGCATGTGAGTTTAAATTGTGCATTACTACCTGAACAAGAGACTCAGGCATGACAGATTTAGATTTAAGCTATCTATATGTGTCACATATAGTTTAAGCAGCCTCTTGTGAGATGGTGTGATGATCAGATTTAACTTGGCTTTAAGTTTTAGCATGAAACATGGCCCCTGCTTTGCAGCTTGCCACTTTGGTAGTATGTGGTTAGGACTGCCTCAAGTGAAAGCTACAAACCACAACCGCAGAGATACAGGTGTGCAGAAGCCTGTTCAGATCCTGTGAGTTAGTGGGCAAAAGGGTAGTTCAGCTGTCCACGATTCTGTCTCCATGACACTGTATGTGCACAACGATACAAGAAACACAACTCCCAGTATTACCATGAACACAAACATGTGGGGGAAATAGCAGGTGATTTCTTATTTCACTATTTTCATTCTACTTAACGTGTTTACTCACAAACAACTTTACTGCACTCATCTTGTTTTTTATGCTTTACAGAATACTTTTTAAATTTGTGGTGGAACTCTGCAGCTGTCGGCTCTGGTCTTGTGGTTATGCTGTGATCTGAACACTCCTTTCCTCTCTTTATTTTTCTGTGTCCACGCAGGTGGTTGCATTGGTAAAAACAGGTAGAAACACTGGGGACTGATCTTGAGTTATACAACACGCAGTACAGAACTGACTGCAGTGTGTCACGAACAGAGAGCTCTTCCCTGAAATAACTCATTTACATACTATTCATAAGATGCTTTGTACCTCAGCCTACTTCTCAGGTAATCCCCCTCATAGAAACACTATCATCGAGTTAAATAATCTGCATTCAGTTGATACATGAGTTGTTCACGTTTCTTTGTCTTTAAGAATAGTTTTTACCAAAATATTGTGTTAGGAGACTTTTTTTTCAGTTTATTTGTAAGTCTGCCCCTCAGAACACTGACAGATAACAAATAAATAAATACATTTTTATCTTTCTGGTCAGTCATATTATTTTTTAATGTCAAAGTACACTAACGTGATATTTATATATAATTACATGTAATGAATCCAATTTGAACTTATCCAGTTTGCATATTTTAATAAACAGTATACTTTCCACACAATAAGTGGAAAAATAGTTTATTTTTCTTCCTATTTTAGTTGGAGTCTGTGGTTCTTTCACATGATACTTGGGGGTTGAGGAGAAACAAGTTTCACACCGTGCAGGGGCAGGCTTTTCTTTTTTCATTTCAACAAGGGGAAACCACCATCGAACATAGACATTCAATTCATCTGTGTTTAGTGGCCTTATCTACAGCGTGCTACGCTCCAGTCAACATGATTTCTGTCAGCGGTGAGTACAATATCATAATTTGACTAAGACAGTTAAAAAGTTGCTGCAGTTGAGCTATGATGAATGAATATGAGAAGTCATCAAAATGATTGTCTTTAAAAGGATAACCAAAAAATAATTAAAAGTTAAAGGAAATTTGTAAAAGGAACTCTGATCTATGCTCTCTATGCTGACTACCAGGGAGTGATAGCAGTATGTAACATGTTTATTTCACATGGTCATCCACGTGCTCCAAATGACTGATAGCAGTGCCAATGCTGTAATTGTTTCAGCCTCTTTAGTAAAGAGCAGACTGATTAAAAGCCACACACTGCACACAAAATGGCAACACAGACATTTTATGTGGTTGACTTCATTCACATCTGTAAGTTAGTTAGAACTGTCTGTCGGCATCAACCACCGTCAGTACTAAATAACATTATTGCTTCTATTGACATTTTCCATACAAGAACACACAAACAGGAGTTTTATCAGTATCAGGTTACCTGATTAATGGTGCGGTCTGTAGTGAAGTCTAACAAGTCACATTTAACAGAATGGCTCGATACTTCAAGACTACAAAGAGTTTTTTACAAAAATAGAGAACTAAGTCTTTTTTTTCAATGACATGACATGTGCAGACACACAGAAAGCCCTTTACATGTAACAAAAGGTAACACAATGTGACCAGCGATGTGAAAAAACAAAACAAAATAAGTCAAAACACAACATATGACAATTTCAAGGGGAATTCCACATAAATTTCCACATAAATGTCAGTTAACTAGTAATAAGGAGAAGTACCCAGCTCATAAAAGCACATGTAAAGTTTCTTTTGTTGTTCTGGCTACTGGGATTATGAAGCGTGAAAGACGTAGGCATGTACCGGGCAGGTAGGTTCTACTGAAAAGATGTTATTGGTTGCATTATGAAACATATAGAATCCAGTTTTTGAAGTTTAACACATACCAGGAAAATATTCAGGATATGTAGGTGCTTCAGTTTTGACCCTTCTCTTGTAAATCTCTCTTTCAAGTCTCTTAACTTGGAGTCTTTAACTGATTATTCTATTCCTCTCTAACATTACACATAATTATAACATGATATTATCAAACTGTGCTTAGTCTTTATTCCATTTGTTTTACAGGTCTCCAAAAGCTTCTGCCAGCTGTGCTGATGTGGCTAATGAATTTTACGGTAAAACACACACACACACACACACACACACACACACACACACACACACATACAGTGCAGCACCTCCACCAAGACAATTGAACTAACCACAACCATCACTTCACAAGCACTGTTTCCTCTAAGGAAGCTGTCGCTAAAGGTGTACTTGCTTAAGTGTTTCTCAAACTTTTAATGTACCACTACAGGGAGGTTGCCATAGTTTGAGAACCAGTGCTTTACTTTACTTGTTACTTGCTTTTATTTGATTATTGAATCTGTCTTTGATTCCAGTCTTGCTTGTCTGAGGAAGGAGAGAATACAACCATCATGACAACCTCCCCAGATTATGAATACATCAGTGTGGATTATGAAAACTTTCCTCTCCTTTGTGACAAAGGATCCAACCGCGAGTTCCGCCTCTGGTTCATGTCTACCTTCTACTCCATCATCTGCTTCCTGGGGCTGGCAGGGAACCTACTGGTCATCCTCACCTTCTTCTACTTCAAGCGTCTCAAGACCATGACAGACGTGTACCTGCTCAACCTCTCCTTTGCAGACCTACTCTTTGCCCTATCGCTCCCCTTTTGGGCAGCAAACTCCATGGCAGAATGGGTGCTGGGTCTGGTGGTGTGTAAGGCCATGCACACTATTTACAAAGTCAGCTTCTACAGCAGCATGTTTCTGCTCTCTTTTATCAGCGTGGACCGCTACTTCGCTATTGCTAAGGCTGTCTCCGCTCACCGCCACCGCTCCCAGGCAATATTTCTCAGCAAGGTGTCATCAGCTATAATCTGGGTGATGGCACTGATCTTCTCAACACCGGAAATGAGGTACACCACGATCAATAACAAGACCTGCACCCCTTACTCTAGCAGTGCTGACAAGCTGCGCATCAGCATCCAGACGAGCCAGATTGTTTTGGCTTTTGCCATTCCACTCCTGGTCATGACCTTCTGTTACAGCAGAATTGTTCAGACGCTTTGCCATGCTCGGAACTTTGAAAGAAATAAGGCCATCAAGGTGATTCTTGCTGTGGTCGCTGTCTTCGTAGTTTGCCAACTGCCTTATAATGTGGTCCTATTTTGGAACACACTTGACACAGCAAAAGGAAGAATCGTGGACTGTAACTATGAGAACAACCTCCTCTACGCCACTGATGTCACCCAGTGTGTGGCCTTCCTCAGGTGCTGCCTGAACCCCTTCGTCTATGCATTTATCGGTGTGAAGTTTCGGCATGACCTCCTGAAGCTACTGAAGGACTGGGGTTGCATGAGCCAGGAAAGGTTCTTCAGGTATACCTGCGGCAGGAGGAGGAGCTCTGGGGCTAACGACACTGAGACCACCACCACATTCTCTCCATAAAGCTGTTTCAGTATGGACCACGGCCTATTCACAACTGCAGACCACACAGTTGACTGTTGAACATTAGGATGAAAGTCTCAAACAAAAAAAACATTTTACATGTACATAGCAGATGTTAAAAATATATAGACGTTATAGTGATATGGGTTGTTGCTGTTTTTTGGTTGTTGTTTTTTTCTCAACAGGGCTTTTGTTATTGTTTTGTGCCACAGTATACAGTATTTCAAGAAATTCAAATGTTTTAATGAAAAGAAATCTATAGTGCTCAATTTAATGAGCGCCAAACCATGTATATGAAACTAACTGAACAAACTGTACTATTTTTTTATTTTCTCTTTTCTGTATTACCATGTTTGCAATTTTGTAAGATAATCAAATAAGAGTAAACTGATTAAAAATGTACAAAATGTTACATGATTATAGATGTGCTGATTACACCAACATTTTTTAAAATACTGCATGAGCAGAATTAATATTCAATATAAACACAATAAAACTTACAAAAGCAGTGAAAAAAGAAATATTGTATAAGTAAGGCTGTAATAGGAAGAATTTTACATTAAATCATACATTTGGATGAGCACCATTGCAATCACTGATGTTTTACTAAATCTATATCTTAGAGCATAATTTGTTTCTTAATCATAGTAGAAGTTACTGTGATTAAAAATACAACACAGGTACTAGCAAGACTTAAGCTAGAACACAGTAATTACAGTAATTACATTATGTAATTTATACATTTATATAATATTAATAGTTGAGACTGACAGAGACAGAAATAGGAATAAAAAACATCCCTCGGTTCGTAGAGTCAACCTTTCTGGCAGCCAGCCACGTGGTGGTAAATAATTTCTGAGGTCTACGTTAAGATTTAACTGAAGAAAGCTTTTAGTCTTTCAGAAGTGAGTTCACTCTGATTTGAGAAAGCCATGATCCACAAGAAACACAAGCCAAAATCTAGAAGAATTACCTCACTTCAAATGAATCAGGATGTTATTTGAATCTTAAGGGAGAGCCAGACTGCTGACAGAAACCAGAAAAGAACATGTCAGAAATCCCAGTGCATTCCACTGCAGTGTTTCCAGTCACCAAGCTCTCTGCAGCCAACCTTCTCTGAAACTATTTGATGTTGAAGGTAAGTTTAAAATTGCACAGAGCAGGATTACAAGACATATCTTCAAAATAATAGGAAGGGCTAGTGATGTTCATGGCTTCCTTGTCAAGCAGAAAAAGCCAAGGAGGTAAGAGGTACAACAGAAGCTCTGGCTGTGTTAATATTTTATGGACAAAGGCAAAATGTCTTGACTAAGATTGTAGAAATAAAGCAAGCTCAGTGAAAACAGAGGACCATTTTACCATTTACATTGATAAAATGATATGAAATGATATTTTCTATATTTAATTCAAAACATTAAAAGAAGAAAGAAGAAGGCAGTAATAGTTCACATAGTGGATAAAATAAGATTCAGTAGCATTAATAAACTCACATCAGCAGTAAAATTAAATAAAAACTAATGTCAGTCAGAACGAAAGATTATAATGCAACACACATCTGGATTTCAGCTCCTCCTTTGACAAATGCTACAACTCCTACATGCATCCTCCAGCTTAATATTTTATCATGCTAAACTTAAGACTGTTATGAATAAGTGTACATGCAAGCAGGCAAATTACAAATAATGCTGTGGAGTAACATCACAGGTACACTTCACTGTAAGTCATAGCTCATCATATGTACTCATCTGATTTCACAGGAAAAAAGAAAAACACCACCCTCCAGCCATAAACTTTACACTGCCTGACATGACATCATCAGATGGAGCCACTGGGATAAGTGATTCTCACTGCTGATAGGCTCATGAGGGAAGAGGGTTGGGATTTCTTTAATAAAAGCATGCAACACACTAAGTGTCAAAGTAAAAGTGTGAACAGGCTGAGAGTAAAACAGCGTTACAACATTTGACTCCTGACCAGAAGAAAAGACGGTAAGATGACTTTTATCTTTTTATTACCTTGTCTTATCTTACATCTTACAGTCGTGGTAAAATTAACAATTAATTAACAATTAATTTAACAATACTTCATTTGTATTTGATTGCTCCCTGTTCATTTATAATGTGGTCTTAAAACTGTTATTATTATTATTATTATTATTATTATTATCATTATTATTATTATTATTATCATCATCATCATCATCATCAGTAGTAGTAGTAGTAGTAAAGTACTTTTATTTACTATTATTGAATTCTTAGCAACATAAGAATACATACATAAAAAGAAATGTTAAGCAAATGAAATTGAAGCTCCACATGTATGCTCTTATTTCCTAAGATGAAAGAGTTGCATTACAGCTCACATGTCAATCATATTTTACAGCACACTATTTTATTGACCAGAGTGAATCTCTGTGAAACTTAGTGGCTGCTTCAAAGTAAAAATGCTCTATATGATGTGAATTTTCCAATAATCAGAAGCAGATTTTCTCTAGACTACTTTCCAAAATACCACGTTTACCCTAAAAGTTTTGGCTGTTGTAGGAAAACACAAGTGTAGTCATGGTAACCACTAGTCACCTGGGTGACTCAGAGAGCACCACGCCTCGTCTGCAACATGGAGAGGGAGACACAGCATGGGCGGATCATCCAACATTTGGCACACCCTTCCTGACCAGCTATTCATGCTGATATCAGCACTGAAGTCAGCTTGTGTCATCATTCATTGAGCGCTTTCATACACTGATTGAGAAACATGTAGAAAGACTTGGGCTACATACACTGACGCACACACTCCAGGACACGTTATGTTTATGTTCTTTATTAACCACAACAACAACTTTCAGGTTAGTTATGATTCAGTGGATGTCAGTATACTAGCACCATGAACTAACTTCTGATTCAAACCTGACAGGTCCCAGTGCACCAAAAACAACAATGACAAACTTGATATAGGTGCTCATGTATAGTGCATGAGCCAATACACACTAATTTTTCTATGAATATGAGTATGTGGGAAAAAAGCTTATGTTGGGTCGGTTTCTAAAGCAGACAAAAGCGAGTATGCCAGTCCAGTAAAGACAGTGTAACTGATCTCTCTCCATTGTATCTCTTTGTTTGGCAGTCCCAGAAGACAGTGAGCTCTCTTAACATGATGCCTACAGCTACAGGCATGTCCCACATGATCCCCAATCACGTTCTGAGAGTGGGTCAAACTATCCGCCTGGACTTGGCGCATGAGACAGTCGATCAACATCCCAGTCTCACAGAGCCTAACGGTAACCATGGTGACTCTGATCTCGACATTTCCCTGGATAATCTCAACCAGCTCATCCTGGAACTGGATCCGACATTTGAGCCCATTGAGGTCAACAAAAGCCCCCCATGTGTCAGCCCTCCTACAGGTACAGTACGACTGTAAAGCCTCTTTGCTTTAAAGCTTTCTTTTTTTTCTACGCTGGTCCGACTGCTCTGTTACAGCTCTTTCTTACTTACATGCACAAATAAGGTCAACAAAGTGCAACAAAGGCGAGTCCAGCCTACACAGGTGTGACATAGGCAGGGCACAAAAAAAACATAATCACCACCCTTATGAAAGGAATAGCACATGTAGCCCTGGGCTCTGAAAATTGACCCTCCCTTTTTGAGATAGTTTTATTGTTTTTAATCATGGGGTAATTGCACCACTTCAGCTGTTCTAGGATTACTGCCCAGACTAGCACCACACCCTGCACATGTTGGGCTACAGACACAGGGAAGCTCACCGAGTAGTCACACACAAGGGTGGTACCGCGGCGTCGTAACTGCCTGCTTTGATCAGAAAGTGTGTACAGGAGTCAACAAAGCATAAATATGGATTTCCTGCTCAGCTTTTCTTAAAAGATGTTTTGTTGTATTTCATGAAACCAGCGATGTGTTGTGGTGACGAACAGGTTTCACAGAAAACGATCAACAGTAATGAGAAATCAGACGGCTACAAAAGTTTAGTTAAGAGAAAATCCATGCGCTGTGTTGATGAGTACTCCTTTCCTACTGTTGCAAAACACATTATCTCCCCTTGTAACAACACTCACCACAGTGCCTACCCACAGTCGCAGACAGATTTTCTATTTCTGTATGAACATTAGTCATTATTATGTAACTTTGGTTGCAGAAGCGACTGTCTGGCTCACGCACTGACCACAGGTTACAGTGTTCTCCTAAGGGCATGTACTCACTCAGTGCCAAACAAGAGGTGAGGCAAACAGTTTCCTGAGTGCACAAGAACAAGTTGGGACTACTCTAGGTGATTCTGTATCATCGCAACAGCAGAAATGCACAATTCAAAGTATTCAGTCTGGAAGGAATGGCCTGTGCTGTGCAGGCAGGTACCTGCATGAGAAATATGAATGTCTTTATCAGGTGAGGTTCATCAGCTGTGTGCTTACATATGGTGGCCAAGCCCAGTCTGCTCACAAAAAAACCCAAGCATAACGTCAGGAAAAACATGGAACATGCTGGGTTTTTCCACTGAGTGTTTCACATCCTCCACAACATTTCACAATCCTTTCTTAGGTTTTTTTTACTAACCGTCCTCTGCATCCTCAGATGGCTCCTGCTCAGATGAAGATGTCTCCCACTGCGTGCTGGTCCCACGAGGATGCTCTCCTGGCTCCCCAGCCAACGTGATTCCTTGTGTGTCACCCAGTATACCCATCCCTACACAGAGCAGTCTCAGCTGCAGTCCCCATGGCACACTGGTGTTCTCCAGCTCCCCTACGTCCTCCCTGCCTCCCCTGCCATGTGGAAGTGTGGCCCGCCGAAATCCCTCACCGAAGAATGACATAGCCTTTTCCCAAGGATCCCTGCGCTTGTCACACTCCAACAGAAACAGTGCTGTCTCGCTCCTCTCCATGTCAACATGCTCCGACACCAGCTACATGCTTGGCAGGTAAAACTCACAATTAAAGACAGGGGTGCCAATACACAAATCTAAAATGCATATTTCACATTCAGCAACTTGTAAATATGCTGCAACATTTTAACTGCACTGTATTAAGAGGGTGACCAGGACCAGTTCACAAGCTGACTGGTTCTATAGCAGACGAGACTTTAAATGAACTGACAAATGTTGCTGCTTCTCTGTGTAAAGTTAAAGTTAATGTTCACTGCTACAAACTAAACAATATCAGATATTAATCTGTACATTAACAATATATCCCTTTCCTCCATGCTTAGCAACCTGTCCCTGGCCAGTGAAGATGCTGACTCTCCAGAGTCCATCCTTACTTGTCCGTCCGGCTCCTTCAGTGATGGGTCCAGAATGAGGACATTTGATAGCAGACACAGCCCAGACAAACCCCCGCTGACCAAGCAGCTTCACAGCAGAGGAGCGCAGAGCAGTCCTGCTTCGCTCTCTGGCTCCTTGACTGATATACCTGTGCTGCTAGTCAACGGTGCACCACAGCCGGAGCTGCACATCAAGTCTCCTGGACCAGAATTTGACTTGATACAGATGATGACTGCGTCCAGCCCAAAGCCATGTTCTCCTCACAGTGAGTCACATGTGTCATTGCAGTCTGTTTTGCTGGCAGCTGCCACGTTGAAAATGGTTGACCACACTGACATAGTTTTATGGTTGTTTAGGTTTCCAAGCCCGGTTTAATGGCAGCCAGCCCTCAATGAAATTTGTCATGGACACTTCAAAGTTTTGGTTTCGTCCACACATCAACAGAGCAGAAGGTGAGAATCTCAAAACATCACTTCTGAGGGCATAATACTATTTATGTGAAGGTATTTCATCTTGCATGTAGGACTCTTGTGCAGCACAGATACAATAAGAAATGCACATTTTCAGCTGTCTAAGCATGTTCTGTGATGTTTCATTCATTCTAGCTGAGGCCCTGGTGAAGGACAAAGAAGCAGGAACATTTGTGGTGAGAGACAGCACCTCGTACAGAGGCAGCTTCGGTCTGGCTATGAAGGTGGATCAAACTTCAGACAACTTCACTGCTAGCGCCTACCCAGGTAAACCTTCCTGATCTGAGTCACGAGCCATTCTGAAACTCACCGCTGTGTTTGGACACATACAGGAAGGAGAAGGTCTTAAATGCCACAATCACCACAATCACAGACAAACAATGTGAACATGGTGTAGCGCAGTGCTGCTGTCGTCATTTGTCTATAGCACAGAGCTGAGAAGCACAGGGAATCACTTACCCAACTCTGCTGATGTGATGACATCCAGCTATCTGTGGTGAGGCAGGAGACAGTGCTGTTATTTTATTCCACCCACAGTAAACGCTGTGTAAACACAGAAGAAAACCAGCTGTTTATGGCACTGTAAGCAATCAAAGAGGAAAAATGGACCTCACTCACAAAACAATTTTGAGGTTTACTTCATTTGCAGATTTGTATTTGTTCAACTCTTTTTTACGAATGCAGGATATGAAAGACATGTGCACTGTGTCGGGCATGGAGGTCATTTTAGTGAGCGGGCCCGAGCACATTGTCTGCTGCAGTATTTATCTGATGAACTAAGAATCACTAGAGAACTTATTCTTGGTTGAGAGATCTCGCTATAATATTTTAGACTTCCACGTTTTCATTTTCCAGGAACAACTTAAATATGATATAAATATTATCAAGCAAAATTATTCAAGATTTAGAAGGAGTCGCATCTTGCGAATTACATTCAAATGAAGGAACCACATACCAATATTAATTAAGATAGATAAAGATGTTAGATTAATTGTTAGCTAATAGCTGACTTAAGATATGACTTTATTCTTTTAACTATCTTCAATGTTTGGTTGTACTTTCAACATAGATGAGCTAACATAAAGTATATCCGAGTACAGGAAAGGAGAAAGGTGTGCTCAACTGTGATTGGAGGACAGAGCAAAATGGGCAAGGCTTAGGTTGGATCAATTATAGGACATTTTTCTTATGCAAACTTTTGATTTCTTCTTTTTTTCCATTTGTGAATCTGTACGTCATAAGTTTTAATCTTGGTTTTTGTAGTTTTGTAAGCTCACATTAGCTTGGAACCATGTGGCACAGGATGCTAAAGATAAATTAGTAAAGACAATAAAAATTATAAAAATGGATCAGCTGTGAGTCATATGAAATAACTGCCATTGCCTCTTTATGACTTTTGTGCATCTACAGTATATCATATATTGTACAATAACTCCGATAACAGCATGTAAATCTAACTTTTCCTGACATTTGTCTTTTTGTCAAAACAGATGAGAACCGTTCAGATCTTGTCAGACACTTCCTCATTGAATCATCGCCTAAGGGTGTACGCATTAAAGGCTCTTCTCAGGAACCGTACTTTGGTGAGTAAAAGTCAACGATACCTTATTGCACATGAAGAAGCGACTACTTTCTTTGAAATTCATGCCAAAGATGTGACACCAGAACTGAGTCAGTCATGTCTGACCTTTTGGGCTGTGTAGGCGACAGTGGGTGGATCTTTATTTAAAGGTGCATGAGTTTAAGGGGTGTGTTTTCACACACAAAGAGCCATTATCAAGCTTTATTGTGGGTTTCTTATCACTATGTGTGGGAGGAATAAAACACGTGTGCTAATGTATCTGCTTCCACTGAATTTCCTCTTTAAAATGATGTAAGAGTGAAATATTCAAATTTTTGTGTGACATTTTGTGGTTCAGAAAAAGACAATGGATTTCTCGATCATACTTGAGCTTAACCAAATCATGTGCTGTGTTTTGCCGTTATCTTTGCAGGTAGTCTCTCTGCACTGATTTACCAGCACACTATTTCTGCTCACGCTTTACCCTGCAAATTACTGCTCCACTCCCAAGGTAGGCTGTTATTGCAAGACACAGGTGTGTGTGTGTGTGTGTAAAAATGAAAACTTCATCTCTTATTTTTGTCTACACAGATCAGGGAGCAGCAGAAGAGAGAGCAAATGACAAAGCAGCATCAGAGGACAAGAGTAAAACAGGTGAGACTAAATAACAGTAAAGAATATAACACCTATTTGTCTCCATTAGCATGCAATATGATAATAAAGTCATACATATGCATTTACTAGCAATTATCTTCAAGTTATACTTACAAAGTGCCACAAAATAAACAAAAAAGGAGCAACAGAAACAGTAAGAAACGAGAAAGCAAACAGTATCTAATGTCAGTGGGCTAAGGGATGGAAAAGAACCACGATAATAAACAACACACTACATTTAAGCAACAAAAGTGTCTTTAAACTACATTAAATGATCACGTGAGGTGTAAGTGCTTACCTTTTTTCCCCTGTAGTCATAAACATTATTATTCTGTAGCCTGCTGCCAATTGCTTGCCAATTAGCTAATTACTAGCTTACAGTTCAGGACTCCTTTCACGTTTCACAAACGATAAATAGCGTTTATGAAACGTTTCATAAAAGGATAAATAGCTCGGGTATAAAAAGTTTAAGTTATGTTATCATGAAGCTAGGCATGGTACACTGAAATAATAGGCAGTGACTGTAGGTTTCCTTCTAACTGTTTTCACTTCACCTTGCCGGCTTTCAGAGGAGTCGGCGACAGAAACCTCAGTAACCTTTATCCCAGCAGCCGTTTGACGTGACCTGCACAGGTGTTAGCAATGATACTAATTGAGGCTCCGTTCCATTCAGGTCAAACAGAGTCAGGGTGCTGCTGTGGAGCGTGTTGGCTCACTGGAAAGTCTCTGCTGCAATAAATGGAACAGAACCTTAATTAGTATCATTGGTAACACCTGTGTTGACTGTCTGAAAAAAAAAAAAACACACAGGCGTAGTTAATGACGTTAAATAACGGAGGCTAGCTGTTACTGTATGATGTGGCTTACATGCTACACTACAAATGTCCTGCATTCAACTATAAGTACATAAGTATTAACAAGTACTTAAAGTACTCATTAAACAGAAAAATGGCTGTTTTATATTATTACAATGGATTACCATTACATGCAGTATTGTGTTATAAGTAGTTGAGGTGAAGCTAATACATAATATACTGTTATAGTTTATTCAACAGAATTGCTTCATATTCTATTTTTGATTAATATGTTTGCATATTGTTTTATGTAACATATTAATCTACAAAATAACTAGTCACTATAGCTATCACATAAATGTAGTGGAGTCAAAACTACAATTTATTCACCTCCAAAGTCTGGTGGAGTTGAAATATAAAGTACCAAAAACAAAAAATAGTCATGCACAAGTACCTCAAAGTACAGTACTTGAGTAAATGTATTCTACTTAATTACTTTCCATCACTGCGACTAACCTGCCAACCAAGTTATTAATAAATCAACAGTCTATTTTCCCTATAAGAATGGGAAAAAGGGATAATTGACTAACAATCCAATTAATTATTAAATATTATGTACTACTCTATATGCTTAATGCCATGTGTATGTACATCCACCTCTCTGTCTAATCAAACTATCACAACATTTGTCTTCTCCGTAGCTTGCAATTTCGTCTACCTGAATGCTGTCCCCACTGAGATGCTGACGGGCCCTTGTGCAGTGCAGAAGGCGGTGACCTCCACATTCAAGAAGGCCTCGGGCTCTTTCATACCAACCATAGTAAACATGAAGGTGTCTTCGAAGGGTGTCACGCTGACAGACATCAACAGGAAGTAAGAAAAGACACATGGTATCAAACTGCTGCAGAGATTTTCCTCACTGTGCACAACCAAATCATGGTGGTTTGTGTGCAGCATTCTCTAACAGCCATTATCATGTCTTCACAGGCTCTTCTTCAGGCGCCATTACCCCACTCAACTCCTTAGCCACAGCGGTGAAGATCCAGATAATCGACTGTGAGTATACAGCAGAATGTTATGAAATCAAAGTGGTTCATAATGATTAATCTAACAAGTAAAAAACACAGCAATAATAATAGTGTTGGCTTAGTTCCATTTTGTTGTCCCCGTAAGCCTTGACAGCGAGCCAGCATGTGCAATACCAAGGTGCTAGAACTGGCGCATCGAAATGGAGTATCATTAATGTTATTAATTACACCTGTGATATTATGTATTACATTAATATGATGTCAAAATAACATTTTTCTAATAAAATCAACAAAGAATATGACAGTAGACCACAGCTTTTCATCGTAATCTTTGTCTTTTTTAACTCTGACAGGTGGACGAAAGGTTCCAGTTTTGGTGCAAGGTAATTTTAAACTTTAATTGCTTACAATAACACAATGATGTTTTATATTTATCTGTATAATCTATGTATTGATGGAGTGAGGAGCCAGAGTAAACCCAGCTCATACTTCAAAGAACACTGCTTTTTCAATTTGAATCTGATCTTAATGTTTCTCTTTCATTTCTTTGCCCCCAACAGGATGTTTGGCTTTGTGGCAAAAGGTGTAGAGGCTAGCATGGAGAATGTGTGCCACGTCTTTGCAGAATATGACCCTCTGCAGCCATGCAACAAAGTCATTGAGGTTATGCAGGCTGCCATAACAAAGACATAGACACACAAGGACAAGGACTACAACATGATATAGGAAAGGGGTCTTAAGGTCCTACCTACATACACTGTATCTCACTGTACTTTTCAACATAAGTGTCACTACTACTGCTGTTGTTAAACTGGACAATTTACTGTATCTGCTGGATTACAATATCAGTAAAATCTGAAATAGAGGTCTGGGTAGCGACTACTCAGCCCTGTTGATGGTCTGACGATGAAAGCCATGTTAAGACAGGTGTAACTGTGGCATGTGGCTTATATGAAGATATACAAGACTGAACAGCTGTCAAGCAAGAACATACCAGACAAGGAACCAGCGACATTTAACTGTAATTAAATTACACACTATCACTGTTTGAAACAAACACAACAATACTGATGTAATTCTTAATATATGAAGCTTGCAAAATATGATTTCAGTGTAAAATGTTTTTGTATAAAATGTTAGTAACCAGCACCTCACGTATCGACTAAGACACGGTAAAGCAGTTGATTTGTCTCAGTCCTTGAAGCAGAATGACTCCCGTGTAAAGTGAGATGTAAACGTGCACTAGCCGATACTTTAAAATATAGTGATGAGGGATTTTGAAGGTTCTGTTAACAGACTCAAAGAAAAACGGCCGACATACCATCATGTCCTTTCATTTCAAAACAGAAACTTGGCAGATACCTTATGTATAGTTCAGAATGTATTTATTGTACTGCACTGTAAACAGTTCCTCCTTTGTATATTCGTGTATTTTTTAAATTGTTATGATGAAAAATAAACATGTTGAACCTGTGTATGTGCATGTTTACAAATGTTTATGTCTGAGAAAGAGTGTGCAGGAAGGTGTGAAAAACACCATCACCACAATATCAAAGCCTATTTTTAAAATTCAAAGGAGGCCATTGTGGTGAATTGCATACAGTAGTACATCGAACTAGGATTATGATGGTAAACATGACAGAACACACAACAGGGTGCACATAATTCTTTTTTTTTATTTGAAATGATAAACTGTTAGATAAAAGCATAATGCTTCATTCTGAAGTTACGTTGCTCCCAAAATGAAGAGTGTGCTTCATGAAGCAAAGCAAAGTCAAGCACAGAACTGCATAGATAATATCTTTAAATATTCTCCACATATTCGGAGGCACCCAGATGCAAAGCACAACGGTCCTTTTCCTATCTCTAATATCTTTGGTGCCAACTCAAAAACTTAGCATAAAAACTCTGAATCTTATGTGTAACAGGTAACGTGTGCTACACAACCCGAGTTGAGCGTTGAAGATACACTGCAGTGTTAACTATTTACAAATACTGCCCTCCTCTGGTTAAGACAGAGAATCTAAATTCTCTGAGACAAATGGTGAGTATGAGAGCCTCACTGCTGCTGAAATCACAGTGAGCTTAATTTATTTATTTATTTATTTTTTGGGATAACGCATCATAAAATTAAGCTACATTATCACATGGAGAATGAGCCGCAATGACGAAAGACCTTCAGTGTTCTTCTAAGTGCTTTATGTGTCCACGGTGCAAGCGTTTAGGGACTGTACAGAAATGATTAGGGTGGGAAAGGGGGGCTGAACATTATTGCACCACCCTCCCCACAAAGTCTTACAGTAATATAATACGATTGAATTGTTACAATTCATTTTTAAGAACTAAAAGTGCACAAAGAATATAAGATCCAGTCTACATCTTAATATGTTAATGGAATAATCATTTTCACACCAAACTACACAACACAAGAGGAATTGCCAAAAAATATGGCAAACATAACAAAATAATGTGTCCGATTTACTGAAGACTCAGTACATAGAAGCTGTCATTTCACATGGAACGTTCTCTATATTTGACTTCACTGTTGTTCTGCTATCTGTTGAGATAAATTGAAGGTGGGAACTGTGACAAATGAGTGCCTCCATTTATCTCCCTCTACCTGTGCACTAGGCCTCCCGTACCACATGTTAATTAGAATGAAATGCTGTAGTTAAGCAGAGTCATACAGTCGATATAATCTCTTTTGTCCGGTGACCTCATACTGAAATATTAACAGTGGTGAGAGTCACTTTTTGTTCATCTACAGTGATGATGAAGAAGGATGATGATATATTAAATTGTTATCCTCTGTAAAAATGGCCCCATTAGATGAGCACAAAAGCCTGATGGGCAATCCTGCCAGAGTCAGGGTTTGATGGGAGAGATCTCAGTCAATGAATATTGTGATCTGAAATTCATATTAAGCATGGTGTTAATGGATGGAAATATCCCAGATTTCAATGGCACAGATGTTATTTCTGTAACTTCAACATTAGCAGTGCTACCGCAAACAGCTGCAAGCCAGTGTTGACTCTGGCCAACCTGGTGACAGTGAGTTACTGTGTGATAGTTGGGATGCTGCGAGATCTCTTCATGATGAGACGCACCTCCACGTCGGGGAGGCTGTCCTGTTTAGTCTGGGCGCACCCCTCGTCTGCCGCGGCCATGTGCAGGTCGAAACGCAGCGACACCGACTTCTTCCGCAGTTTGGGATTCCCTCTGAAGAAAGAGCCCTCCCACTGTTTGATCACCTTGTCAATCTTCTCTGTCCTGGTTGGAAAGAGGTTAGAAGTCGTAGCAATAAAGGGTGATTATGATATATTATGAACGCATGTATGAATGTTATGTGTTATCAGGTTATTTAAATGTTTCAGGTCTCTGTTCTATGTGTCAAACATATTTTGTTCAGGTACATTTACAGCATTTGGTGTGCTGCACTGATTTGTCTTTGAATCTTAATGTGAACCACCAGAAGTCTGTTTATGTATTTACTTATTTATAGAATATACTGTGTGTCATGGTATCCCACGTAGGATTGGTCATTTCAGTGGTATTGAATGAAGTTATGCATGATTGCACACCTGATTACATAGTAACACTAGAGGGCAGCAAGGGCGAACACTTCAATTTCCTCAGATCACCTACCTTGTAAGAACATGCAACCAGTCTGGCAAAGAATTGACCTACTGTGGATCAAGACCTTGCAATCTTTGCTAATTCAACAGGTCTCCATCTGAAAAAGAGACCCTGCCTCTGCAAAAGGTTTGAGCACTGGTATTTGTTGGGCTTTAAGAAAGAGAGTCACAAACACAATATTTGCCATATGAGATTTGGACAGAAAAGAATGTAGGAGATGTTGGTTATGCTGACAGGAAAGATAGTTGCTTTTTTGGCCACCTGAGGGCAGTGCAGCAAACTGTAAACACTGACATATTATCACCGAGCGGCAACCAATATGGCTGGGAAATTAAGCTAATGTAGAAGTGCTAAAAACTGTAATTCCTTGAGCAGCCACTTGAGGCTGGCTACAGAACATTTCAGTCTCCATAAGCCTCCATGTTAAAATGTCCAACTACACAGCAAAAATAAACATGTTTACAGCCTGGTACAAAAAACAGTTTTGACAACTGTACTGAGGGTGAATTTTTATACAACTTCCACACGCTTTAAAAATGGTGCCCCACGTCAATCAGAAAATGTCAGGCTACGTCACAGGTAGTGTTGCTATGGCCTCTAATGGAGGTTTTTTTTTTTACTCTTGGTGGGAAAGTGACCGTATATGGTAACTTCTTTGACTTTGATTTGCAGCCTAAAACTGAAACTTTTTTAAAAAGTCAGAAAAGAAAAAATGTCTTCTTATATCCACCAATAACACTCCAGGGCTGAAATTTTAAATTTCCAAGTATTTCAATGAGTGCCCTATAAAGGGTTAAGGCTTAGTTGCTTAAATTGCACAAAATTAACGGTGTAGTCACTTTGACAGGTAGGTGCCATTAAAGATGACTTGTTTGAGCACCCAGGCGTCATTCTGCCCGCCTTTGGTGATTTTTAGATTAGCCGTGAGTTGGAAGAGGGTGGCAGCCAGCGTCACCACACCGAGCTTCAAACGGCTCTTCAGAAACCTGTGGGTGATGTCACTCTTATGCTGTCTGTTCAGTGATTATCACCTTATAGTTGGCACGGTGAGATTATTAGCAAACGGTTGCCGATTTACACATCCAGCAAATGTTGAGCAACACTGGAATTCATTGGAAGTCATATTACTGGCCACCTAACAAATGTAAATCCAATTTAATCTCCACCTGAGGGAAATTATTCTGATTATTAGAACAGCTACCTGTTGTGACAAGGAACATGGTTATTGAGAGTAGAAAGAGTGCACCACTACAATAAATTTGCAAGCTGTAAGATTTAAACAATTAGCTGAAACACCCTAAAATGCTGTGTATAGCGGAGGTGAAATGCAGAGTCGGGTAATAATTCTCTGGGGGCTGGTCACTCCGAGCGACCCCTTTCACATTACACGGGATGGATTCAATTTTTAATGAAAGAAATTCATTAGTGCCGTTTTAACAAGCATAAGCTATTAGAGTAATACAGCAAATGTCACAATGCTGCTCTGGGGTGAAAAATATGAAATGTGTTGTGTAATTAAATGGACTGCTTTACAATTGGTCTCTCATTCACACACACTCACACAGATGGCAGCGAGCTACAATGCAAAGTCCTGGCCTGACTATCCATAGCGATTAACCACAAAGAGTCTATCTACTGTAACCTGCTGACACATTCGCAGTGACTTAAGGACCATCTGTAAATAGAAATAGGCTGTCTAGTATCATAAATCTCAGTTTATCACCATAGCTTTTGACGAAGGGTGGGATGTAGACAACAAGGACGTGCACATCGTGAATGTTTTCAGCTGTATAACCTCTGAGGTAGTGATGATTTGGGGAACATTCAGCTGGATGCCTTGACACCATGGATGTATAAAGAGAACTAGATACAGCATTGGAGGCGGGGCTCATTCATTCTTATGGAAGCTGCTCAGTGGCACATAAAACCAAAAAAGTTCGAGACTTCCTCCAGTCGAGCTGCTAACTTCTGGTTTAGCCCTCCGCTAACTTAAATGTGAATAAAACGATTTCTCTTCTAGACATTTCTTTTAGAATTATTATTAGGCAAATGAATATTCTGAAACATTTCATGGGGGTTACAGTGTAAGGTTATTGGAAAGCCTTTTTGAGCCAGTGTGCGTCACATGACGAACACCATTGCTGTCATTACATGAGTTAACCAATATGTCAAACTGGCCTGAAGCTTGGCGCACTTCCTGGAGGCTTGCTTCATACTTGACTATTCACCCGTTAGCCATTTTTCTCTGACATCATGCCCAGGGTGGGAAGCTCAAGTGTTGTATTGCTGCATTCCAGGTTGCAAGCCTTGTAACAACTTATAGCGACTTATAGAAAATTATAGAAAATTGGATAGTGAAAATCCAGAGGGTTATTGGGCCTTTTCAACATATATTTTTGTGTAATGTTCATACACTTTATCAGTAAGTAATTTACACCTTTCTTATTGCATTATTTAACAGCCTTTCTGTGTGGAGTTTGCTCCCTGTCCACAGTCCAAAAACCTGCACTGGGTTAACAGGTTAATTGGTGACTCTAAATTGTCCGTAGGTGTGAATGTGAGTGTGAATGGTTGCTTGTCTCCATGTGCCCTGCGATGAACTGGCGACTTGTCCAGGGTGTACCCGCCTCTTGCCCAATGTCAGCTGGGATAGCGATAATGTATGTACTGTATGTATGTACTATCAGATGGTAACATTAGTTAGGAAGTGGTTAAATGCTAACGTTACCTGATGTCTAATAGTAGCTAATGGGTTATCAAATATGTGATTTTACCTTGAACTATGACATAATGTCCCTCTGGATTTTCATGTTTTTTAAGTTGATGATCAAATATAAAACTGTGAAATGATTTGTGATGATCTGTTAGATTCCCACGAGGAAAATGGCCACTATGTGAATTTGATGGATTACCTATCAAAGTAGTAGGCCGAATTAATTAATTTGTAGGCACCAAGAAATGATTCAGTGCAGTATTTTCAACAAGATAATGATTCCTGCCACATAAATGATTCCAGAAGCATTCAAGGAACATTTAGGTAAAATAAAGTCGGTTGGCCAACACAATCCCTTGATATTAGTAAAGAATCAGTCAAGTGGGGTGTCGATTAGCTCAGTTGGTAGAGCATCTGCCCCATGTACGAAGGCTCAGCAGCGGCCCAGGGTACGAATCTGACCTGCGGCCCTTTGCTGCATGTCATTCCCCATCTCTCTCCCCACATTTCTGTCACTCTCAGCTGTCTCTGTCAAAAATAAAAAGCTTGAAAAAGGCCAAAAATATATATAAAAAAAAATAAAATAAAAAAATCAGTTGAGTATCAGAGTGACTGATACTGTCTGCTTTGCTATAAGACATAGTTAATATTCTGGCAGAGTGACTGAGTTTGTGTGTAGCTCTCTGTTGGCGCGTGTGTGTGTGGCTTTTTGGTGTGTGTGTTTGCGGTTGGTAACACCTGAAGCACTAACAAAGAATTCCTGCCATGTCTCGTCCAACAATAGCAGGCGACACGCCCTGAAGACTCCCCACCAGGCGGGTATCTCCACATCAAACACAAGCCATTAAAGGAGGAAAATTCCCATGCAGCGCTGCGATGAATTACTCATGGGAAAATGTGCAGACACCTGAATGTTTTAGGCCTCGTAACTTGTTTGACGTGTAAAGGTAACACCTTTGAGAGTTTGTACATCTTGTCCACTGGGCCAGACGTTGCCGGGGTGATGACTCAATGACTCAATAAAAGCTGTGAGACAAAGTCTGAGAGGGTTCAGGAGATTAAATAAGCAGGACACTATGTTGTTTTGTAGTCAAAAAAGCATTTATCTGGGTACTGTAGAACAGTGTGCACTAAAATTATGCTGTTAGTGCTTGCTGCTGGAAAATGCCTACATTTCAGCCTGAGCCAAAGGTGCTGACTGCAGGTCAATGGGGGGCAAACGGATCAATACTTACTCGATGGTGCCGTGACCTTCTGCGCTCTCTCGCACCACGTTGCCCTGAAGAATCTCCTGAGTCTTCACAGTGGCGATTGGCAAGTCTTTATCTTGCTCCGGCTCTGTAAGAAGACATTAATGACAAATCATAACAAGATATGACTGGAGTAAAAGTGTGTGTGTGTGTGTGAGAGAGAGAGTGTGTGTATTACCTGTGAGTATCACAAGGCTTTGCTGTCTATGCAGAATGCTTTTCTTTATCCCATTTTCTGCTGGAAGGAGTGAAGGTATTTCAGGCAGGGGCTCAGACTTGGGTTCGTCCGGAGTGATAGCGGAGTCACTGAAACCGTTCTCTAGCCCGTTCTCCTTCGGCTCCTCGGTGAAAGACCTCCAGGGCCGCAGGCCCATTGGTTGCCCGTTACGACTCATGTACCTGCAGGGAGGAGGGCAGTGTATGGAGCAACCAACCCAAAGGCATGTGAACTGTATGCATGCATGCGTTGGACATTTAGGAAAAATACGTAAACCAGCAGACAGTTAGCTTACGAGCTTAGCATGAAGACATGAAATGGAGAAACAGCTGGCCTAGCTTCGTCTTGAGGTCAAATATGCGCCTACCAGCACATGTGGTTCATGCATTCAAAAACCAACGTGTATAAGTTGCAAAAACACAAAAAGCTGTTTCCCATTTTTTAATCAGCTCAGCTAACCACATGCTGGCTGCAGCTTCGTTTAAATATGAGACTTCTTTTATTTTATTTGGCCTCTGGAACCACCATGTAGTTTTTTTGTGTGAAATGTTTTGACAACTGGAAAAATTGCCATAAAATTTCAGACATTCATGTTCAGGATGAATTGTAATAACTTTGGTCAGGCTCTGACTAATCATTCTTTGGTTTATAAAACTAAAAACTAATGACAATGTCATCAGCCTCAGCTGCACTTTGTGTTAGGCGCTAATTAGCAAATGCTAACACATGGAACACCTGCTATAAACATCAGTAGGTTTACATCGTCATTGTGAGCATCTTAGCACATGTTAGCATTTAGGTGAAAGCATATTACAGCCTCATATAACTACCAGCATGGCTGTAGATGCTAAGATGCTAACAATTTCGTTTAGTTAATTAATTAGTACCGATGTGAGTCTTCACACAGTTTCAAACAAATGCATATCAACTCTTTTTGCACAGCGTGAACAAGACACTGGATGCTTAAAAGATGACATAGACGTATTACAGTATTGTGCACAGACCTTTCATGGTTATCTTTTGTGCCTTTCTTAGTTAACATCCTCAACTCAATAACCTTTGGAGTTTTATGTGTACAGATGCACACATTTTGTCATAGAGCCCTTTGAGCCTCTGCTTGCTACCCACTCAGTCACCACCCTTTTCAAATACGAACAAACAATGCAGACTTCAGACGCCATGTCCCGTCTCTCCTCGCATCAATGACATCAGTCAAAGTCAGATTCTGAATGAAAAGCATCTGCATGCTAAAGAAATGAGGAAAGCCAAAGGTGGCACTCCTATCTGTCTGTAACCTCTGAGAGTCGTAAAACCAAGTTACTCTACCTTCAACAATCTATAAAATGATAATCACGAGGTTGATGCAGAGAATGTGTTAAATAGCAAAGGAGCACAATGTCGAGCTGCGGTCCAAAACGCCCCTGAAGATAATTAAAGGCCATGCCAGAAGAATGGAATATTCCCTCGTAAAACAGCTTGACGCTGACAGTGACTAAGTTAAGAGACGAGACAAAGACTGTCTGGATTCTATCATCTTCTCTGATTAAAGACAAAGCTGGATTTCTAGGCCATGAATTCATGGTAGAAAGTCATCTTCACTTTATTCATCTGCTGTGCTTTTTTGCTGCGTGTGCAGCTTTTGGAATTTCCAATCACTGTCGTAACACGTCACCATGTTGCTTGGCCGCACTCTGCTGCCTGAGTTTGTTTCACACTGTAACACTGTACATAATCCATGACAGAACTGTAAGCTTTGATCAGACTGATAAAGCATGATGAAATTATCTGTTTGATGGTTTTCTAAAGGAAATGATGTCATGTCATTGAACGTGTGTGTTCAATGTTAGAGATACAGAAGTTTTAGATACAGAATTTGCAGAAATGCTACATAAAAATTCATATTTCTGTCCTGTTTTATTTCCTAAATTTGTTCTGCACTCCTGCTTTTCACAGTTTTGGAAGATGAAGTGTGCCTCGCGTGGCCCTCACCTGCCCTCTTCGCGCTCCAGCAGACGTCGGTAAGTGGCGATCTCCCGCTCCAGCCTCATCTTGGTGTTGAGGAGTTGGCTGTGGCGTTGGCGCTGGGTGGCCAGCCCGCTCCTCACCTGCTCCAGCTCACTCTCCAGCCCCGTGATCACCTGGGAAAGGTCCTGCAGCTGACTGGAGTACAGCTGCTGGGTGTTCTGCAGGGAGCTCTCTAGGCCTTTCTCCTGAAAAACAAGAGGCAAAAAGCTGATTTAAATAACTCCACAATGAATTTAAAGAACCATGTAGAAAATAATGAGGTTCTAAGTGTAACATCAACCCTCATTGGCTTCTCACCACCAACACTGCCAGCTTGGTTGACGCTAAATATTACTTAATATGCACATATTCATATTAGTTTGTTATCAAACCTAACATACGTCAAAAGGAAACATTTCAACAGCTTAAATGGATTTTGTACAGACATTCATAGTTCCCAGAAGATGAATCATTTTTTGATGACTCCGGTGATCCCCTGATACATTTTTTTATTGAAATATGATATTTTAGGACAAATATTAGATGAATTCTCATTTTGTCATTCAATATTAATGCTAATTAGCAAATGTTAGCAAGCTAACACACTGAACTAAAATGGCAAACGTCGTAAATATTAAACCCGCTAAACATTAGCATTTTAGCATACTGTTAGCATTAAGTATCCCACAGAGACACTACCATGACTGTAGATGTTATTTTGAATCACATTATTATATGGCTTACAGTGCTTCACTCTGATTGGACAATGAGGCCATTCTACAGCCTGAACAGCAGACCTCTGCAATGGATATACTGATCAAAGACTCTTGAGCACAGTGGAAGTAATAAAATCTTTTTTGCTTCATTGGACAGTGACAGCTGGACAGGAAACTGCAGCAAAGGACCCAGGCTGGAATCAAAGCCTTGACACATGAGGTACCAGGTGAGCTACCGGTGCGCCCAGCCATAAAACCATTTTTAAATCAATAAAAGTATTTTTAAATCAATATTAATGATTTCTTTAGTACGCAGCCATAATAAGCAAGATAATGTACAGTGCTGCAACAGGGTGATGCAGGGGTCCTTGAATCATCCAGAAGGCTGGCTCACTGTATATGCAGTTATCATTTTAAACAGATAATACTGGTGCTTTTGTTTACTTTAACCAGTTCCAAATTTCATTACATTATTGCAGACTATTTTCCTGTACCAGCACCAGCACTGCAGTCCTACCACAGGATGATAACTTACTGTAACTCTAGAAATAAATAATTAAAGTGAACTGTATTTGGTGTCCTACATTTCCTATTTCAAGTCTCTGGAAATAATTTTTACACTGTAGTATGGTTAGTAAACCAATGAATCAAAGGGTCATTGGAAAGTCAGATCCTATTGAGAGCTTTGGAAAATGGTTGGCACTAATGTAAAATGCATTCATTCTGTAGTTAACAGGCTGAAACATGCAAAGCCACCTTCCTATTCTATCTGTGTAGCTTTACATTGTATGATATATCATTTTTGACAGCCTGTATATGTGTTTTCTCAACTTGTCTTTATCTTATCACAGCTACAAAGTCAACACAAGCAATCTGCCACTTGCCATGGAGGCTGTGTTATCAGTGTGACAGTTGGGGCGTTGCTCTGGTCATATGTGTTATTGTGTGTGTCCTTACCAAGGCATGTAGGGTTTCAATCTCCACCTGCAGGGAGTGCCACTGCTTCCTGGCCTCAGCAAGCTCAGCCCGTGCCTCCCTCAGGACGGCACTGCCGAGGCTCACCTGCGCCCATGCTGCCTCCTCCTGGAGGAGAAGAAGACATTAAAACAAGATGGTATGAGAACACCATTGTTGGACACACGGCCTCGGGTAACAGTTCTTTCCTATTGGCGCTCAGTCAGACAGCAGCCACAGGTGATGCTGTTGGTAGTGTGTGTTTCACTTTAGGTAAACAGACAGCGGAGCAGACACCCAGGCCTGCGTGTACACACAGCTGAACAAGCTGTGTTGACACACAGTACAGCTGTTAGGCGCCTCACACCCTCGGCCCTCACCCCCCCTTCAAATGCAGTGAAGCGGTGAAGCTGTCTCAGCACAGTTATGACAATATTTTGACAGTAAAAACAAAAGAAGACGATTCAAGTTATGCAAGTTATTCTCTGTTTAATTTATTACTCAGATGATTCCCATTTTCTATTTGAGTGCATTAAATTTGTTTGATTAATAATGCAATAAGCTAATTTAGGAAGTGATTATCTTACATCAGCTCTTCATTACTGATAACACTGGACAATAATATTCCTTATCTTAGATGAAGATGCATGTCAAAGGCATCTGTTGCCTCAGGCAGCGAGGAAGAGGTCAATCAGTTAAACAAGTAGCAGTACTACAATGTAAACAATTGGTGGTGAGGAAAATACTGTAGGGTGGTTTCATCTATAAAATGCATAACATCTTATTTTTTGATAATGTTTTGTATGTAAACTTTTAACGTGCCAAATAATAATAACTAGTAACAATAGTAACAATTTAGCAGAGTAAAGAATACAATATTTCTCTCTAAAGTAGCATCAAACAGAAATATGCAAGTAAAGTAATAAAGTACTAACCGAGAAACTTTAAAGGTACTCTGTGGAGTTTTTGACCACTGGTGGTGCTGTGGAGTGATGTTGTTACGACTGTTTATTTGAAGTGTGCACATGCTTCAGGACAAACACGCATGACGCAACGCACATTCCTGCCACTGCTTTCACACCAGCGACACGTTAAGAAACGCAGCAAGAAAGGTAGCGAAGAAGAAGTGGATAAGCTAGCAAACATGCATATACGCAATAAAATATTCACAAAAATCAGCTTCGGAAATGTTTTGTGAGGAAGGAAAAACACTGAACACATTCAAGACCCTGAAGAAGACACACACTGTGTTTCCACCGAATGTAAACAAAACTTTTGTTTGTTTAGAAAAGTCCACAGTGCACCTTTAAGTTTTAAAAGTGGTCAGTGAAAACGGTGATAGAAGTCATCAAGTTTTAGTAGTTTTGGTGCCTGCATCAGAGTTTTAACACCAACTTTGTTGATGATGACGTTAACAAGGAAGGTTGATTTTAGTCCTGGCACAGTAATAATATAAAGTGGACTGCATAGTAACATGCCCATAGAGTACAGCATTTTTTTTTTTCAAAAAGACTGCATTATTTAAAATTTTAATATTAGCCTTGATAATTATGGACATCACGCAGGCTTCCGACTGCAGCATTGTGTAACCACTACTTTAGTGGAACAGACAGAGAAGGTCTGAGAAACCTGGTAAACAACGGCGTTTCATAAAACCTGCTCCATTTTAGCGCCGTGGTAGCTCGCAGCCTTTGGTGAAGGCACTTTATTGTCCCTGTCAAACCAAAGTCATTGTGCCGTGGCACAGGAACACTGGGCTAATAAAAAAGCACCCAGACTCTGCTTTTTTCCCCCCGTAATAACAATAAAAGAGGACAGTTAAAATAAGACTAAAATAACAAAATGCTGCTGTTACCACAATAAATCTGCAAGATAGATGAGAGTGCTCAGGTTGTAATTTGGCTCATAAATATTTAATGAGGACCAAAGATTATTCACTCAGGGAAGAAATTGATTATATATTGTTTTACATTTTATTATATCCACATCTTAAAACAGTAAATAGCTGAACTGAGTAAGGAGCCAGTCAACATACACAAACCTGCAACAAGGCAAACACAGACACGCACATACACAAAAAGGAGGGGGAGGCAAACCTACAGCCTTTCACTACAATAAACACTGCTAACCATTTAACTCCAGTCGAGCATATACATCAGACTTTCTCATGGGACAGTCCTAGGTTGGTACTGAGGGTGTGTCTGGCTGGCAGTGGTCCAGGACAACATGACAGAGGCATAGAAAAAAAAAAGGTAAGTGAGAATGCAGTAGTGGATGCGTACCTCACTGAAAGCTCCTCCGTGTGTTCTGGATGCTGCTGCTGCTGCTCCAGACCGGCTAGGCCCGACAAAGCCGGGGAGCGGATTTGACGTGGCGCCCAGGCCAAGGTGTCTCTCGCCCGGGCTGGGAAGTCTGCTCTGACCGCACTGCGCTCTGATTCGGTCGAGGAGCTGGGTGAGCTCCATCCCTGTGCCATCCTCCTCCTCCTCCCCTCCTCCTGCTGCTGCTGCTGCTGCTGCTGCTGTGGCCGTCACTAACAGAGCATCGCACGAGTCGGCCTGCTGCAGCTGTAGAGCCCGGGCTGCCTGCAAACAGCCAACCAGAGGGAGCAAGAGGGTGAGGGAGGGGGGGAGAGAGACAGAGAGAGGGAACGAGAAAGAGAGAGAGAGAGAGGGTGAGGAGAGAGTGAATGATGTGAGGAGTGAGAATTATACAAGAAAAACAAAACAAAGAGGGAGATGAAACTGATGTGTGAACGAATGCAAAGGAGAACAAGTGTGTGTGTGTGTGTGTGTGTGTGTGTGTGTGTGTGTGTGTGTGTGTGTGTGTGTGTGTGCGCACACAAGTGTGTGTCTGTGTGTATATGTGTGGGAGGGGGGCAAAGGGTTGTGAGACAGTCCACGCAATGCAGAGGCAAGAGGAGAAAGAAATCACTTTTTGAGTGTTACATGTGTGCATGTGTGTGTATGTGTGTGTGTGTGTGTGTGTGTGGATGTGTGTGTGTCTATGCAGGAATATACACTGGAAGTGAGGGGGGAGGCATTAGTCAGCAGGAATGAGAAAAAGAAGAAAAGGAGGCAGGAGAGGAGGAGGAGAGCGGAGGGGAGGGGTGGATGAGGTCAGAGTGAAGGGACGAGGAATCATTAGATGCGGTGCAGTCTAACACACACACACACACACACACACAGAAACATGATTATAATGTCAGGGTTGGAGGTGTAAGTACATGATGATACTTCTAATGAGTCTAATAACATAATAACTAATTACATGTTTAAAAACTTTGAAAAATTATGATTTTATCTTCCTTCTCTTTTAGAACGAGGCGTCCTGATCAGACTTTTCCTTCTCTGTGGTCAGATTTAGAACCACGCTGCAAAATGAAATCACATCGCTTCTTCAACAAAACACTGCACAAAGCAACACAGAATCTACAGCCATGTTTGCAGCTCTGCAGTGTAACTAAATATATTTACTCTATTACGATACTTAAGTGCTAACTTGAGCTACATTTTCTTCACTTGAATATTTTCTCTTCATGCTTTTTTATACTTCTACTTCACTACTTCAGAGGGCAATGTTGTACTCATTACTACTTACTTCTAAACTACCCAACAGTACAGCTGGAACGATTGGTTGATTAATCGATTGTGTTTCTCAATTTCATGTTTCTCAAATTTGCTTTGAATCCTTTTTAATAATTCTGAGGTTTGAACATGTTTGTTATGACCAGTCCACCACTAGCTCACAAATCAAACTACTCACCACCACCACCAGACCAGAGAGAACATGCCTCACTGTATTACAGTCATTAACAACACTAGATCTCCACTGGACTGATGATTTGAGGGTGGCATTGAAAATAATAATGAGCAGATGAATCCATAATGGCATAATCATTAGGTTCAGCCTTATATAAAATAGTTATATTTACTATTATTATGAATTAGTATGGACTCATCTCATTAAAGCACCAGTGTGTAGGCTGTAGTGGATTCTTGCTGTGTAGCTGCTGATTCTAAGCCCTCGCTTGACCCTCCCCTTCCTAGCGTGAAGGAGAAACTACAATGGCAGCGAAACGTGCCAGTGTTTGGTTTGTCTGTTTTAGGCTACTCAAGAAAATGGTGGTTCAACATGGTGTCTGGCTTGTTCTAAGGTCATAAAAACATAATGATTCTCATTTTCAGGTGAAACATAGTTTATATCTTCAGTTTCTGTAATATTCTGTAAAAAGAGCCTCCTAAATCTGACACACTGGACCTTTAAGTTTAAGACCGATGTTCCCAGCAAACCTTCACTACATATTTGGCTCTTGCAGGCCTGTCCAGCAGCTTTCCAACCATCACCACAGTGAGGAACATAAGATCTGATGGAACGACCACAAAGTCAATCACAGACATGTTGTCCAAACTGTTCTGGACCAGACTGCTCCACCATTTATGTTTGTACAACATGTTTGTTATGGCCAGTCCACCGCTTGCTCGGAAATCAAACTACTCACCACCACCAGACAAGACAGGCTGTTCCTTCCAATCAATATGTCCCAGTCGTCCAGATCTCCAGTGGTTAAAAAAAAAGAGGACGGAATACTTCAAACTGCTGCCAACTCTTTTCACCACCAGGACAAACTGCATTTCACTTTATTCTTAACAGAAGTTTAGCTTCGGAGACAAAGCCAAGAGAGTCCGATGATGTTTGTTCCTTTCAGCTTCCATTTAACTTCACAAAGAAGCTTCAACTCCACCTTCATCTTCCAATTATACAGGTAAAATGTCCACAACGTCAGTCAGTCTGTGCTGTCAGTCTCTCGCCCAGAAGACGCTGTATGTGACCCCGAAACTTTGTCTTACAGTTGCTTACATCCAGCCACCATCCAGCTGCTTCACTGACTCTACCAAGAGCTCCTGACTACACCGCTGCCAAGACCCTGAGGCACACCAAACCCCCACCAAGCGAAGGGTTTCAATTCCAGGAGTGCCTATGAATTGAGTTCCATTCATACTATTATTTTCTCCCAATCTCATGAGAAGTTGTGGCTGTTCCATTTTGTTTTTATTGCCTGACTGAATAAAGGGTTTATTAAAATGAACTGTGCATGCAGAGGGAAAACAGAAAGAGAGAAAGAAGAAGACACAGTCAGACTGCATTTAGTGACCTCAAACTGCTGGTGCATCTCCTGCAGCTCCGTCATGGAGTGCTGGAGGTCTGCCTGCAGCGTCATGCTGCTCTCTTCTGCCTTCTTCTTTGACTGCCTGAGGAGAGCTACCTGTTGCTCCAGGTGCCTGGTGTTCCTCTCCTCTGTCTCACACCTACGATGTCATGTGAACAGAAAAGGTTATTTACTGAGTCAGTGTTATTTACCCAGCGTTTGTTGTTAATCATTTAACCGTGGCATGCACGAGTTACTTAAAAACCTCATATAAACACACAGAGGAAAAGACGAAACAGCCAGAATAAACACAATTATTCAAATGGAGAGCAGCAGTTCAAAGTCAAGTGGAAAGTTTTATTTTCCTGAAGTATTGACACGTTCCTCGGTTGTGCCAAATATGCAGTTTAACTTCATTTAAACGAGATTCCAACAATCAGGGTGGAAGATTGTGGTTCTAGCTGCATGGCCGCAGTTTGGTGCATGACAGTGAAGGAGGATGTTGCTGAAATCATACAAAAAAATCGCTAAATGTGTCATAAACAGAGTCCAGAGTCTCACAGACAAACTCAGACAGTGAGGAGCCATAAATAGAACAAATGTTTTTTTTTTTGTTTTTTTTTCAGTCTGCAGCGTGTTGCCTCCGTCCTTCAGGGGGTTAACGGCTGACGGTGGAGGTGGGCGGTGAGTGTGGGGCGACTCGGTGTCACTCTGCATCAATACATAAGTGAAAGTGCCGATGCGGCACAAAGCCCGGCCTGGATTTGTATGCAGGTTGGCTCACAGGAGCGGGAACTGGCCTGAGTCAGATAACAGAGGACTGGAAAAGCAATGCAGCAGGATGAAAACAGGAAGTCTCTGATTAGTATTCCACACGTATGTTTAATTCATTGTTATGCTTTTATGAGCCAGTAACAATAACCCCACATTTTCTATGTTACTAATTAAAATAAAAAATATAAACACTCCACTGTACCTGATCACCTTGGACATAAACTGTATGACTGACTGTGATATGTTTATAGGATGCAATCTCATCCCTAATATACCAGTCAACAAGCTCTAGACTGTATTGATCAAAGGAGAGGAACGTTCAGGAAAACCAAATCCAGCTGACCTGGCCTGGATGGCGGCAGCTCTGGACTTCATGCTGTCAGACTGTAACGCCAGCTGGGCATTCTCCATCAGCAGCTTACCAACCTGACAGAAACGAAATACAACAATGTGAGATTAGAAGAAGGAATGAGCTAAAACAATAGTCAATGCTACAATACAATAAAACTGTCAGAGTGAGTTTTTTCTGTGAAAATGTAAAGTCAGTTTGGCTGAGGCTTTTGGAGGAGGTCTACGAAAATACAGACGTGAAAGACAAAGTTTAGTTCTGAATATTTTGATCATCAATAAGGAGGGCTGAGTATCAATACTTGATGTGTTTAAGGTATCGAACAAAATAACCCAGGACCAAGTAGTACCAAAACATCTCCAGTCAAAAGATACCTGCATTTGTTACTTTTTATGCACAGATGTTGAAATAATGATTATTCATATGGTTTAACTTGCAGCCAATCACTGTAAGCGCTCTTTGATTTAATGCGACATGCAGTGGTCCACAATCACAGCCACAGCTAGCAGCTAGCAGCTATATACAGTGTGGTGGTGAAGGCATGGTGTACTCAATGCAGTTGTTGCAGTTCAGCGTGACAACATGTAACCAAAACGTTATAAACTACGGCCTGTGGCGTCTGATAAAAACAATAAATGTATAATAATAAATGAATACTTTTCAGACATAACATAAAGTAAATTTCAGAGTGGAAAGCTGCACCGTGTTCACAAAAAAAAAAAAAAAGAGGTATCAAACAAAGCTCTCTATTAGTATCAGCATCGCTTTAGGAGTACTGGTATTCGTACTAGTATTGACACCCAGCCCTAACAACAAGTGACATTCTGTACTGTACTTCACGGCATGCACATACTGTACTTTAATTACATTATGTCATGTATTATAATTTTGTGTTATTTTTTAGTACAGTGTATATATTTGGTGTAAGAACTCTGCATGATAAACCAACAGGCCTTTTTCACAGCAGCTATATGTCATAGTTGGAAAAGTACAAGTGTTACTAATAACATTAATGTTAATGGCTCTGTTCTCTTCAAGTGTCCCAGTGATCAGTGACAGTTTAACAGTGATCTAGCCTGAATGATTCTGAAGCAGCTAAATGGAATTCAACCATTTATTTTATTATTTACACCTGTGCCTTTCTTACTGTGACATGTCTCTTTATATCAGCAATGACTCTGTATTATGTTTTATAGTGTATTATCTTTTGATGTTCATACATAAAATACATTTTTGTTCTGTCAGGAATGAGTTGGTGACTGTTCTGTTGTCAGTTCATCTGTACCGTGTTTCCTTCCTATTCTTCAATCGAATTAACCTCTGTGTGCAACTGCCAGTGTTTCTAGGCTTCAGGTGTAGCCAGCAGACATGTAGTCCGAAGTAGTAGTTAGGAATGCAGTCCGATTAGCAACTTTATGCATGCAAATGATGGGTATGACACATTTCTGCTAACCTCTGCGTATGAATGCATCTAACAGCTTGGCTCAGGCTGAGAAAGCTCCAAGAAAACAATTAGCCCGAGGCTAAGTACAGTGTGAGAAGGCCTTATGATGTTTACATCTGATGTGCATCACTGTCTCTGTGCAGTCCGATCAACCTAAACTGAAATAAGTTGTTCACCTTTTATATAAAAAAAACATTAATTAATCATTGAGCCACTAAAGTGGCTTTAACAATCAAAATGAAGATAAATCAGTGTTATGTACAGTGTCTGTGTCACCTCACCTCACCTCGGGGCTGAAGTCAATCAGTTCTAAAGTGTATACATAATGAATACCTGCTGTACATGGAATAAAAAAATCTTACTACAGCACAGCCAACAAACATCTGTGGTTATTTGTCTTGCATTATTAATAGCTAAATTGTACAAAGGCCTGTGTAAATAAATAAAACATTCTTTCTCAGCTTCATCTGACTGTCACTGTTTAGGCTGTAAAGCTGTCTGGACACAGAAAGGTGGCTCCCCGTCTTTTATCACACACCTACAAATATTAACACACCCTTATTTCCTTTTGTTCTTATGAGTGCAGCACTTTCAGGAGAAGACGCACCCATGTTGAAGGAAAGCCAAAGATAACATGGAATATTCCATAACACTTCTACCATAAACTTCATAATCCGCTCATTACGTGCCCATTTTGGAGCCCCGGTGACAGGAATCAATCAGCGTACTGACAAGATCTGTCACTTAATGTCTTACTACATGATTGCCTATTATTAAGTCAGTGCTGTAGATAAAAAGATAATATCAAGTAGTTCTCAAGAAGATAAATCCTAAATTAATCCTGGCTCACTGAACAATGAAGCTAGCATAGTTTACTCTTATGCCTATCATAGTCATGGGAACGTCAGCCAAACTTTGGAGATGAGCTGGGTGATACAACAGTAAGAGTCATCATAATGTCTGTCACGTATAAAGTGATGCTAAACGCAGGGAACGGTTGAAAACCATCAAGTTGTGTCATGTGAGATCACCGTGTCAGTTAGTGTTAATGGTCTACTAAGTGGAAGGACCTTTAAAGTCATTAAACGTTGCGCATTCTTTCAGTGTATGTGACTTCTCTGCTAAATGGCTCTGGCTCTGATCCAGCAGTGATGACACACATTCTTGTTTCTAATCCTCTGCAACAAGCCTGTTTGATGTCACCTCATGGAGTTATATGCAGCTTATTTGACCCATTTTTTTTAAAACATCACTGCAATAAGCAGCAGCATCACTGCTCTTGGTTCAAAACAGGGTTTCTCCAGACCTTCAATTTTTACAGCGATATAGGAAACAGGTTCTTTTAGCTGGATGTAGTCTCAAAAATAATCAATAATCAGCATCATAACAGCAATTTACAGCTTTAAGTGTCATTACAGACTCTCAGTCCTTGTATCAAGTTTCAACATGGTGGTTTTAAACAGTAAACTTGCTGTAACACAGGGTTCAGGGCTGCTGTCTTTAGATCTTAGATAGGTCTTTGAGGCTGTTCACTCGATGCTACATGCATTTGGCATCAATAGGATGTCTCTCTGTTTGGATTGCAGCCATTTTTATTTGATTATACACACCTGCTCCTGTTGTCTGTCAGCCAATATGTCCTTAAGATGATGTAATGGAGCGTAACGTGGGCATAATCATAAAGCCCGAGCGGAAATACGACTGTAGCACATCTGCAATACTCTCTTATCTTAGCCTGGCAAACAGCTGTGCACCGTTTTACAACACTTTTTAATGATTCAAATGATCAGCTCAGTCTTAAAAGTCTGACCTGTGCACGCAGCTCACTGACAGTCTGTTCCTGCTCGGACCAGTCCTGAGAATGTGAGGTGCCTCTGACGCCCCAGTCGACTATCTGAGCCTCCAGCCGCTGGTTGGCCTCCTGCAGCCTCTTCACCTGCTCCAGGAAGCCCTTCAGTCGGACGTCCAGGCCCCTCATGGTGTGACTGTGGCTGTAGTCCTGCAGCAAGTCCATGGAGACCTGAGAGAGCGCACACCCAAATGTTTATAGACGCACACAGCAAGCCACTGATATTTCCATAAAGTCAAATGACACGGTAGTGGCTGTGATGGTCAAAACATTGAGACAGGACGCCACTGACAGACTTACTGAATTTCTTGCAGAACACACAGATACAAAGTTACAACTCAGAAAACAGCCTGCCACCCATTTGAGATCACACGCTACTAGAGGCGTTTACTATGTAAATGTTTACCCAGTGATACTCACCTGAGTCAACGTGGCCTTTTGACGAATAAGCCACAGTGAGAGTAGTAAAAGCCCCTCAGTCTCTTCGCCTGGTCACACTGAGCCGATCTGCCACTCCCTGCAGCTTAGCCACATTCCTCTACAGCGGGCTGGTCAACACTTTCTCCATCCCACTGTGTCCCAGTTCAACAGCAGCAGGCCCCTGAGACAGAGCAGACATGCTGACATTATCTTGCCAGTATCACAGTTTGTGTGTCGGTCTGTAGTCTTCAGGGTCAGCCACCACTAGGGATGTTCCTCCCTGTGCCACCACACACCCCCCTGAGGGAACATGATGCAGCAGGGAGACTGGACACAGCGCTTACATCACCAGCTCTCTGGGGCCCTTTGTACTCTCTGATCCAGGATTACTGAACTGCTTTGAAACAGGCAGCGACGCAAACTTTGGAGGGAATGTGCAGGGAGACACAGTGACAGGACCTGTGTGTGAGTGTATGAGTGTGCTTTAATAAGAGGTTACATATGCATGCTCTATCATTAAGGTGAGATGTGTGTTCTCTAAACTCCTCTGAAGCCAAGTGATACACACTGTGTGCACAGTAACCTCTTGCTCAATAACAGTCTTGGCTGGTTTTAGAGGATGACAGGGTGTTTGTGTCTGTCTGGGCCAAAGGTTTCATCTTCTCAATATAATAATGTGGCATCAATATTTCCTTGGGTACAGATATGCCACAACTACAGCCCTGTGTTTCAGCAGAGACACATTACAGTGTTATATTGCTGCATGCAGGCTATGGCATTGTCACATTGACAAAAATAAAAATATTCAAGGTGTTATGATAAGATGTATGTTTAGGTAAACTAAGGGTGTGGCATAAACATTCAAAGGCACAAGATGTGATCCAAATGTAAGCAAGCATGTTGGCTCACTGTCACAAAAAAATCTAAACACAGCATCAGAACATGGTGTGGCTCGCAAATGATTGACAGGCAATTTGAAGCCGAGACTTTCTGCTCATGTGACACTTTGTAACTTGCTGTACAGGCTTACTGGGGCAACAAGAGGAAATCACAAGTTCAATGCTAAGATGATTCAGTTGCACCAGAAAACAGCAGGTAGGTAAAATAAAAGTGGACGGTACAACACAGCTATAAATCTTCCTCCATTTTGGACCTCACAGCTCTCTCTTAGCTCAAAGGTCACTGACAACATGGTTCATCAAAGTTCAACTTCACAAAAGATTCACGCAGATTTACAGCTGCAAAATTTCAGGTTTTAAATGCCGGTGTGATGCATGGGCCTTTACGGAAGAGAAATGAGTCATAAAGTGAGTAAAGAAATTCAGTGTTTACAGTTTCACAGCAGTGTTCAGCTAAGGTTTGCAAACTTTAGTTAACATTAGCCACCGCATGCTACTGGTCTCACTCAAGCTATGAAATGAAGCCTATATGGAAGTGCCAAAAACTGCAGTTCCTCAAACGTCCACTTGAGGCTGGTCACAGAACGAGTCAGTCGCCATAAGTCCCCATGTTAAAATGTCCAACTTCACAGCAGAAATAAACATGTTTACAGCCTGGTACAAAAAACAGTTTTGGTCTCTATAGCTAATTTCCCCGTTCATGACAACTGTACTGAGGGTGAATTTTTATACAACTCACCTGTTCAAATTATATTAAGGCTTAAAGTTATGTATAGTTAACAGCATGGCTGCTTTGATTGACAAGTGGGTGCCATCCAAGATGGCTTGTTTGAGCAACTAGGTGTCATTCGGGTCACCTCAGGTCGGCTATTGATCCACGTCCGACCAACATGGTGGCAGCCAGCACCACAGATTTTGAACTTCGAAACGGCTCTTCAGAAACCTGTGGGTGACGTCACGCATACGCTGTCCATTCTTTATACTGTCAGTGGTCTCAGTAGACTGAGTAAGGCTGAAGCGACACAAATAATGTAAGTGTTCTTATTGTTTATGCTTACAAATTTTGTTAGATGAGTAGTAAGTTATGTACTTCTTTCAAAGGTAAAGCTACAGTCTCCCTTTTTTCACACACATTAAAGCACAAAACAAGCTTGGACTCTTCTCAGGTAATTTGTGTGATTACACTTTAAGAAATAGTGATGAGCCATATTAGTGTAAACGCAGAGTTAAATCCGCCATCCATGTGTTTCCGCCTAATTTCTCTTTGAGGAGCTACTTTTGTATATTTGCAAATACTATATGAGGATTTGCTTATCAGATGACTTGTGTGTTGGGTAAACAGCCATGCTTTGCTAAGATGCAGGATGTGGGGATTATAATACACACACAACTGAGCCTGCACTTCTATCTCTTACAACCATTGTACAAATATTGTCTCTGTCTAGACTTTCATTCTTTCCACAGAGGAACGACAGAGGAGGAGCACAGCTGACTTTCTCATGTGGTTTTTTCTGACAGATTGTCAGGGCTGTGGTTTTTCATCCATCTGTATGGCCATAAAAAGAGAGACAGAGATGGACTTGTGGAGAGAGAAAGAGTGACAGTGACAGAGGAAGTCGGAGACAACATCAGTACTATAGGACAGTAATGAAGGTAAATGTGTGGGCAGAATTTGAATATTAAAACACACACACACAAAGCATGCTGACTAAACAAACAATACCAACCAGGATGATACTTACGGTCACACTCCCACGCCCTCTGTGCAAGGTGGTTCCTTGTTGGTAGATGGTGATGGCAATTAATGTTAAAATCCTGGAAAAACAACACCTACCAGGGCGTTGCAGTGTCTGGGAAAGGTGACTACAAACAGGGAATGCCACCGAGCCTGTTTTTAGATGTCATGTTGCTCCCATGGATCCAAGAATTTGCATTGGTCGCACGACATTCGCAGGAGTGTTTGTTCTGAGGAATCACATAACTGAGGGCTACGGGGGAAAAGCAGGTAGTGTCTTGTTAGTCAAATTTCTGGAGCAGCGGTGGTTTCAGAGGTGGACACTGCCTACAAGAGAAGGGAAACAAAAACAAGCCAGCCTCAGATTACGGGATAAACAGTCTTGTAGCTCCCTCATGTACCTGACCTCTGTGACTTCACATTCCATTGCCTCTGTTAGCCCACGTGGGTGGGCGCTTAGGATCACTTTGATCGTTTCTCATGTGATGCCTCGGTTTCTGTACAAGCAGCCTTTACTAAAGGTGTTCGACAGCCAAAAAAAAGAAAACACTTGTTATAAAAACATAGAAGTGCTTTGATCCGTTCTCTAACTATTATAAAGAACTCCTTGCCAGGAGGTTTTTGTCGGTACATGATATCATTACACAAGCCAATTCAGGTCTGGATTGGAAGGTATTGTGGTTTAAATCCGAAAACGTAGAAGGGATTAGTCTCGCATAAACTCTACCAGACTTCGCTGTAGGGGCTATGTTAAGATAAAGCATGTTTCATGTGCTGTATAAAGGTAAGGGATGGAAACCAATAACATCAGGTTTTAAGAACACCACATCACTCAACCCACAACCCTGAGGACTTATTTGTACCTGTCAGGCACTCATTCAAGCATTATGTATGCTTCTAGGGAAAATAATCATTATAATGATTGCTCAATTTAAAGCTGCACCTATAGATATTTTTAACAGTGCGTCAAATGTGTAATGTGAAAGGTGTCGCTCATTAGCCAAGGAGTTATAGTCAGATTAGCCAACTGTGCAGGTTCGCTCAGCTCTATGGAGTGTTTTAGCATCTTTTAGCTCACTGTTTTGGCAGCACTGTAGTAACTGGGAAATGCGGTGGAGCATTTTGTAGCAAGTCCCAATGTATTGGTGATGAAATGAGCTAAAGGTAGAGCGAATATTGGCCAAACAATGACTCCAAATAAATGTTGCTCCGTGTCTGCTGCATGGATAAACTGGCAACTGTATGTTTGCCATATCAACTTTGTAATAACATGATAATACCTCAGTGTTTACAGCCATAATGCTGCGCTGGTGTTCTGTAAGGCCTGCCTCAGCAGAATATGTACGCTAGCTAACCAGGTAAGTGTTATGAGTAAAATCAGAACAGGTCTTTGAACTTCAATTCCTTCAATCCTCACAACACACTTACTTTGTTAACCATGGTATTAAACATGTCATGAGACAGACAGACTCCTTGTCTGGGGTTTTTAATGGTTTCATCATACAGCATACAGTATTTTATACTTAATAATGTTCTACTCTTCATCTTTGTGGTGCTTTAACTTACATTACAGAACCAGAATGTTCACCTCCAGCTGAAACCTTTCCCTTATTTCCTCATTTAACTTTGAACAAACCAAACTGTCAACACCTTAGCAATGAATGCCAATCATACCAGTGCATACAAACAATTATGTGAAAACCGCCTTAATCTATTACCAGACATGTATCATTCCATACATTTTATAGTTCAAGAAGAGTCAAGAAGGCGAACATGACACGCAGATGAAAGAAATGCCTTTGAGGTTAATTTACTACTATACAATGAAGGGAACGGCTCGATTCTTTTGCATACATGGACGAACGAGGCAGGGTGGCTCCTCTGGACTGACTGGGAAAGTTGGCTGTCAATTACCCAGCTCAGAGAACAGCATTCATTAGATAACGATGCATCATTAATGTTCACAATGAATGCTGTCTAAGGGCGTTGTTTCAGCGAGAGCCAAGGTATGGTAATGTGACACGACGTCAAGGACCTACTCTGCTAAACTGTTTAATAGACATGTACTGTCGCTCTCTCTCACTAAAAGTGTCTAATGTTTGCATGTTAAGCATGAGCAGTGAAAATGCCATTTATCATATATCATTATCACATATCATTTATCATATATTCTGCCACATATTTCAGAACTTTGATTCAATTTCACAGAAAATATAGACCAGTTTGGCACAAAACTTAATGAGCTAAGTCGCAACCATGCTCACTGATTTCATTTGCTATTGGCCACTTATTTAAAATAGCAGGACAATATGCTTTCATAACACACTATCAAATCATGGAGGAACAAACAAGTTCACTCAGTGACACTCACTATTACTCACTACTCGCTGCTACATGAACCTATCAGAAGCTAGGGTTAGACAGACAGTGAGAATGGATTGCATACATTGACCATACAGCACAATACTTTCAGTTTTCAAGTCCTACCCTCACACAACCACAAACTTCACATGTCCACAGTGAAACATGCAGTCAGTGCGTCTGATCCCTTGCTTGCTTCTATTGTAATGTCAATACTGCTATACTATAGTATGGTACAATGACTATAGTACAATTCATCATCAGGGGCCATGATTTGCTCTTTGCAGAGCACAAATGTTTGTCAGTTTAAAGAGGAAAACATCTTCTTACTTTCTGATGCTGGAGGTCATTATTTTATTTTTCTTCCCGCCCTGAATGACATTTCTAAGTTTAGCTACATAATACGGTGACACACATTCAAACACTCAAAACATGCACTACTATAGTCTATAGGCTACATACAATATTGTGTTTATTTATTTTAAACGTGTTTCCAAAGTATGGCAGCTGCATGAATAATGAAGGAATAATGAGAAGAAGGGTGACACATTATAGTAAAGATACAAGTCATATACTTAAGTAATGCATATGTATGACTCATAATGATTTAATGCATTAATTCATGCAGGGAGTATCATGAATTTATGTTGCTCACTGCAAATATTATGTCACATTAAGTCATTATGCCTTTATGTTTATTATGTTTATGTGTGATTAGTTCACATCAGTAAAGGAATGTTAGTTCACACTTCATACATAACCTGAGATGCGATCATGTTAGCTGGATTCCAGTTAAACATTTATTTATGTTACTGCATTTATGTTGAATATGTAAATGATCTGATCCAGCTAATTTGATTACATTTTAATTAATTTATGAAACAACTGCATCCTTAACTGATCTGTAGTGTAATCACATAAAGTCATAGTGGTGAGCAACATGATTCATCTTGCATTACAAAATATAACGTAACATTTCTGCATTAAAATGTCTAAAAGTAAAATAACCTATGTTATATGTTTTGTTGAGTTCCAACAATGAAAATCTGTAATTTTATTAAAGGTGACGTGCGTTTCATTTGGTCACCTGACTTCAAGTCAAACACGGGATATGTGAGAGAGTGCGGAAGGATGTTGGCGAACATGATGAAACGTAACGAGAAAAAACTTGTACGCCAGTCTGATGTCTGACAGTTTTGATAGTTGTTCAATGAAGACAACAACTCCCATGATTCAACGCTACATTGCCATGTCATCAAACTAAGTCTTTTGTAATTGTTTAGAAGAGAGAGGCTTCCTAGCAACAGAAATGACATACTGTGTGTTTCCTTTTTGCATTCAGACATCATGAGTCATTGTTAGTAAAGCATTACTTAAGTTCTGATTTGTGCCTTTATTGTAAAGTGTTACTAACAAAAGCAACAGGAAAAGCAAAGCTTAACGACGTGAGCACTTTTCTCACACACTTCACTTCATATTTGTTAATAGGTCAACAACCTGGGGGAAGTCTTAAACAGTAAGAGACCTTACTGTCAAAGTCCTTTAATATTTGAATATTATGTTAAATTAAGTGCGACAGGGCCTGAAAAACGATTATCCTCGTCATTGTCTGTGTGACATTTGGAGTATCACCTCAGGGTTACACAGTACTGTACCTGCTTTTCACAAAACAATTAGACAGGGAGTGCCACACTTTACTGCCATTCAAGGTTATGCAAGAAAAGGATGGGCAAATATTTCAGACAGATGAACATGTTAAGGCTGTGCACCGACAATTAGTGGGGTCAGCAGAGGGGCTGCTGGGTGGTGTGTGGGTATGTCTGTTAAGGCGAGGTAAAATGAGAAATGGCACTTTGTTTATCTGACTCGTCAAGGTGTGATAATGTGACAACATAATGGACCCAAATTATGTCAAAACAACGCATCACTAACAAAGTGTTCTGGGACAGTAGAAGTGCTGTAAAGTAACAAAGAGACTTCAATTATACCAGATGATCTGAGCTACGCTTCTTCAATATGACACGTGATATTTTAACCCTTTAACCAGTTCTTAAGCAAAAATAGTTGGTAAAGGAGTGAATTTCTTTAATGATAAAATATTGTTTGAATGAACAAAATGAGCAAAGGAAATGTCGTAAATGTGAAATTAATCTGTGCTGGATCCACTGTCAAAAAACATTTCCTGACTGATCATCACTGAGGTTTAGCCTGGTAACGGTTACACTGACTGGATCCTACATTACGTTCCAATCAGAACAGTCTGCATAAGGACGATGGTTAATTAAACTTATTGCATTTGAAACTTGCTGCTTTGTTGAATGTGGAGTTTCCAGGTTTCCATGTTTTTTGTTTTGTTTGTTTTTTCCCCCCTTTCCTCATCACCCATGTTTGGCCATTTGTTCTGGTCATGCTTCGTGAATACTTAAAAACAAAACAGTTGTAATTGAGACCTGTATAGAAAAGTAATTCTGTACTGGCATTTGGAACAACAATAAAAACAAAAGTTATAAAAAAAAAAAACTTGCTGCTTTGTCAGTTTTACTTTCATTTTTGCTTACAGTCAGCCAGGTGGTCAACTCATCTGTAAATAAGCATAAGCAGTGGTTTTGTGAATTTTCTGAATGAAGAGGGGAGGGGAGGATTGAACAAAATTGGCTTTGTGGAAACAAAGTGCATCAGAAAAAAAGGTTAATATTGGCCTGACGCTGCAAGTGTATATATATATATATATATATATATATATATATATATATATATATATATATATATATATACACTTTTCTGAAGCGCTGTTTTGAAGCCGAAAATATGCACCGCTGGCCCCTGTTATGTTGGATGTACTACTTCTTCTGCCGCACGTCTAATCTAAATATCAGCAAAGACGTACTTCATTGTGTAAACATGTTTAGCACTTCCACATTGGCTTAATTTCCAGTCACCGGAGATTGCTGCTTGATTATAACCCTCGTTTAAAATTGACAGTTAATCTGGTTTAACTTCCTTTGTCTGTGTAACCCTGTTTAAAAACCCATGTCAGTCTATCCTTAGCTTCACTAAGGCTAGTACCTTTTAAATCTAGTTTAAACCTGCACTTATCTGCACTCACCTCTGTAGCTGAATGGTTAGCATGCATGCTACACAACTACAACTGTTGCCGGTTTGATTCCCACTGGCGACCATAGTTGCCGTCTCTCTCTCTCTCACTACTTTCCTGTCTGCCTCTCCACTGTCACTGTCTAATAAAGGTGTAAAATGCCAAAATATAATCTTTAAAACATGCATTAACAAAAGTTTTGGCCACTTGAGGACAGCAAATGAATCTGTAAAAACATGGTTAGCATATTAGCATGTCATACATTTGATATTTAGAATGTGTTAGCACATCATTAGCAACATTAGCATTCATTTGGAGTCATGTTTCCAGTCCGATGTTTCTTTTAGCTCTGTTTTAGTCTCCACACACTCCTGGGAGAAATATCTTTCTCTTTATTTGCTAAATGCTAAACTATGTTCACCAGTTAGATACTAACTTTGTTTGCCGTCTGGCCCTGGACAGGTTGGAGTTAGGTCGTTTTAGAAACTTTTCTCTCCACTTGCAGCCCGGAATGGATAGACAAACCAAACACTGGCCCTAGATAGGGCTTCTGGTGTTTGGCAAGTTTAACAGCCAGTATAATCCAGGGGATTTATGTCAGCACTTCAACCATTTCTTCAGAAACATTTACATGGAAGCTTGGCTCAATACTGTTATTATTTCAGAGTGAACACTGCCTGGGAAGACTAGTTTACTGGAAGGTTTTCATACATTGTAAGCAAAGTGACAGGTAGCCAAAAAATACTCCTAAATTAAAGGGAAGAAGCCCTGATTAAAATCTAGCACCCACTCGCCCGCCCATTAACTACAATGTAACACTTGCCATTCCTTTGTAACTGATCCATTTCATATAGCCACACTGGCAGTTACAAATGATTGACATGTCTTTAGAGAGTCCAACTCCTATTATAAAGACAAACATGTTTTATTATTCAGTTTCAGAGTGATTTATTAGTTACAATAGTTAAAACGAGGCAGATTGGCAGCCAAATAGAATAGAGGATTTATTGATTGATAATGCAGTCCTCATATTGCTAACAGAAGGGGAAGGATGAAAAACTTTTTAGATTAATGTCATATTTATGAGCACCAAAACACTGTTTTAGTCAGTTATCCTGAAGCCCAGTTCAACATCCCAGTGTTGTGCATCTGGAAATGGGGATCAGACAACATTCTGTGGCTTCTGTGATGCACATGTTGCGTGTTGAAGTCGCTTGGATTAAAACGTGCTGACAGACTGGCCAACACGGACCTGCCTGGATATCATAAGCACAACACAGCATGAAATGATCATTATTATTAACAACTGCAGACCTCTGTTTTTTGTAAAAGGGGATTGTGAAAGAAGCACTGAAAGTATTCATGTTTGTTCGGATTTTGGTTAGAAAGTTCATTTTAAGATCAGAAAATCTCTTTAATTATTTCATTAGAGAACAGATAAGAACTGCTGGACAGAGAAAAAAAACTCATTTGAATGTGGTATCTGCTGCATTGTACTGACAGATGATATTGAAAAATTGTTTGCTTTCTGTTGGAAGAGCTTCAAACAGATTTCTGTCAACACACAAGTAATTACTCACTGAACATCGCTAAAGGCCATCTTCAAAAAAAACCATTGTACACAAGAACACGGTATCCACTTTATCACAAAAGCGATTAAAGATAGAAATAAATAATAGGCCCGCTATCATGAACATCTTATCAAACTCCTTTGTAGTTTATGAGAATTTATGTGCACATAGAGAAGTTGAAGCTGCTGATCCACATTTTGACATCAAACTAAATGAGGCATAAATTTGAATGTATACACATGCGCAGCCTGAAGCAACAGAACACTGGAACAACTACGTTTTCTGAGCAGTTAACTCTTTGATCTCTGAGAATTGTGCCTATACATAATGAGATAATATCATTTTAATTAAAGCAAGGCCATAAAAAAAATAACACCTTGGCAGCAGCACAGGGTCATATGTAAATAGTTACACTATAGAATATATCGGCCCTAAAGCATGTTTGAATGTGTGAGCAAAGGATGAACGTGTGAATTCCTCTTTCTTTCCAGTCAGGCAATGTTTACAGAATATATAGCTCACAGGTGCCAAATCTAAATAAATATTAGAAAAGTTCACCTTCACTTCATTTTTAAATGGCTTTAAAAGTCTTGCTTTTTTGAGCCATAAAAGCTCTAAGAAAGCCAACATGCTTCACTTTTGCTTTTGCTGCAGCAATGTCTGTTGGTTGGTGAGTCCAGACTGAAATACAACTATTGATTGTTATTGCCACTGAATTACGTGTAGGCTTTCATGGTCCCCAGAGGATGAAGCCTGCTAAATTTGGCGAGCCTCGTCCAGTGTTACCATCCAATCAAACATGTTTGTCCAACACTTTTCTAATTAGTAAATGTTAGCATGCTAACCTTTAGTTAAAAACTCCTATCTCAGTGTAACCTACAGCCTCACCCAGCAGCTAGGACGGCTCTCTTTGGGTGTCAAAATTTAAAAAGTGTTAAATGTCAGTGGGCTAACATACCAAACTAAGTCTAAACTAAATCACCCATCACTGTATATGGCTCTCTTTGGGTGTTTTTGTTTTAAATGAATAAGTGGACAAACTCCATGATGACATCACTGATGCAATTTAAGGCTGGGGTACATTAGAAGCAGACAGCCTAACAAAAGGAATATAAATCCTCAGATTAAGTGTATTAGACATGGCTAATTAAAGGTGACATCTTCAATGAACAATGTCACACACGCCTACCTGGACTTAACTGAAATGTTCCCTGCCAGCCGTTATCACGGACTGCAAACCTGAATGCCAACCACATCACGCCCTGTGTGGTCACACCCGGGAAGATAGCGAGAGCATCTCTCCACATAACCTGTTCGGCCGCTCCCACCTCCAGGAAGGAGGCTATAAAATCCGTCCTCCTGGCCGCCTCAGCACCAGCTCCTTCACATCACTCCTCTGAAATTTGACAAGTCAACGACGCACCTGAGTCCGAACACAATGAACACCCTATCCCGCTCTGGATCATCCCTCTACATGTCCTCTATGCCCATGATGACTTCCTCCAGGCGGTCAACGGGAAGCGTCCATGGCGGTGCAGGTGGTAAAAACATCCGTGTGTCCTACGCCTCCAACGGGCTGGGCGCCGGCTTTGACCTGGCAAGTGCGCTCGGAGGTTACGGAGGTGGCAGCAGCAGCAGCAGCAGCAGTTTCGGCGTTTCAGGCAACGAGAAAGTTACCATGCAGAACCTCAACGACCGCCTGGCGACCTACCTGGACAAGGTGCGCTCTCTGGAGTCCGCCAATGTGAAGCTGGAGCGTCAAATCCGGGAGTGGTATGAGAAGCAGACCCCTACCGTCAGGGACTACAGCAAGTATCAGGTTATCATCGACGACCTGCGTAAAAAGGTGAGCTTTCCCCTCCTCACAGTGTCAGAAACATGAAGCAACATGTCTTTAATTGTATAATCTATTATGTGTTATAATGCTAAAAGTATATTAATAATTAAATTATAAGATAAAAAGAATCATAGTGTTTTTTTTTCCACCTCTACACTTTTAATCTTACCTCCAGCTATTGTTTTAATTATTATGTTCTCCTGTTTATTACTCTAATTAAAATACTTCCTCATGTGTGTCATATAAAACCTGAGAAACTGCATCAAAAAATATGGGAGAGTAGAGTTTGAGTTGGGTTTTTCCTCCAAAGATTAGCAAGAATACAACTCATTATAGAGAACCTTTTATTTCTTATTACATAGTCCTCATTAACATACTTTATGCTGACTCACTCATAAAAGTCTAATCAGCAGGAGAATTCTCTGTTGGTTAGTTAGTTAGTTAGTTGGAGCTGAATTGAGTTAAAAAAAAGTGTGATTCTTTTGTTCATGTTGTCATGTTCAACACATGTTGAGCAAATGTGATAATTGTCGGAAGCAATCCAAGCTTCAAAGTGATTACACTGGAATGCAAGTCAACTGTAAAACCGACTATTTTGCTGATATTTAAAACCCTGCAGACTCACATTCTGGATAATGAATCACTAAGGCACCGTTGTGGTTGTGTTATATGTGGATAAGGACACGCTGACAATGCTTTCTTCTCCTTTAGATCAGTATTGCCACACAGGACAATGCCAGGCTGATGTTGCAGATTGACAATGCCAGGCTGGCAGCAGAGGACTTCAGAATCAAGTAAGTGGAAAGTTTACCTCAGAAGTGTTAAAACATGAATTATTGAGGAACTTCACAGAAGTAATAACTGGCAGCATTTCATCATGACGTCATGTGTTTGTTCAGTTGCTCCAGCGTAAGCACACATATTGTCACAGGGGTGCAACGGTCAACAGTGACAAAACTGGTGGAACTGGTTTAGTGGAGCTTCACCTTGTCTTTTTTTTTGTTGGTGGTGGTAACACCATTTGAGTGGGTGCAGCAACATTAACCTTCATGTTTTTTTTCTTTACAGGTTTGAGAATGAGATGGCAATACGCATGTCAGTGGAGGCAGACATCGCTGGACTGCGCAAGGTTCTGGATGAACTGACCTGTGCCCGGTCTGACCTGGAGATGCAGGTGGAGGGCCTGAAGGAGGAGCTGGTCTACCTGAAGAAGAACCACGAAGAGGTGAGATCCTCTATCTATTACTGCACTGGAAAACTAAACATGAATCCTGTTCTGTGGATAGAACACATGTGTGTGTATATATATATATATATATATATATATATATATATATATATATATATATATATATATATATATATATAATACACGACTGCAACTAAATATTAAGCAAAATAACAACACATAGTAGTTTTTCCCAGAGTCAGTTAGTCAACTATTTGCCAAATAGCTTCCAAGAATCGTTGTGTTTTGCTTGTACAAACAACAAGTAATGCAAAAAGTGTTTGGATTGTCCGCTGTGCCTTCAAGTTGTGTACCTCACAGCAGCTGCTGACAGGGCCTCAGGGTGCCACCATAAACAGTGACTCATAGGAGATCAGTTGATAACACATCTCAGACGTCTCACATGATATTTAATTAGTTTTTTTTGTTTACTGAGGAGCTGAAAATGTTTTCTAAGCTGAATGGTATTCATGGTATTTTGCACCTGAGCCAATGCGTCTTTAAACTTTAAACTGAACAGCGGCTACTGTGGCCACAACAGGCAATTACAGTGTAACTGTAAATTCAAAAGATAAGTGACTAAATAATATCAATTACATCATATCTATCCATTTAAAGCTACTGGTCATACCACACCAAGTAAGGTTGTAGCAGTGTACTCAATCAAGTGACAGTGTGTTTTATTTCTCATAAATGAACATTTCTTTTTCGTCAGGGTGGATTCGTTACTTGTTTTTTTTCATGTGAGTTTTCTGACCTTTGACTTCGTTGTCCCGCCTGTAGGAGCTTGCGGCCATGCGTGGCCAAGTTTCTACCAGCTCTGTGAACGTGGAGGTGGATGCCAAGCCTCAGGAGAACCTGAACGCAATTCTGGATGAAATCAGAAGTCAGTATGAGGGCATTGTTGACAAGAACCGCCGTGACATGGAGGCCTGGTACAAGGTCAAGGTGAGAGGAACAAGACAATACATTTAACCTAATGGAACTATGTAATCTCATGCCTTCCTTTATCTGAAGAGATTACCAAATTGCCTGAGAAACTTTTTGATGATTTTCATGTCTAATTTCGCGTCTTCCAGTTTGACGAGCTGAACAAGCAGGTGCAATCCAGCACAGAGACTCTCCAGACCTCCCGAAGCGAGATCAACGAACTCAAGAGGACCCTGCAGGCCCTTCAGATTGAGCTGCAGTCCCAGCTCAGCCTGGTAATTCAGATCCCACATACACAGATTGCATATGTCCATACTGGAATGAGCTGCTCTCCTATATCTCCTCCTATGTTTTTTTTTCTCTTGTGCAGAAATCTGCCTTGGAGGGCCAGCTGGGAGAGACCGAGTCCCGCTACAGCCTGCAGATGAACCAGCTCCAGGCCATGGTCAACTCCCTGGAGAACGAGCTCAGCCAGATGAGGACTGACATTGAGAGGCAGGCCAGAGAGTACCAGGTGCTACTTGACATCAAGACCAGGCTGGAGATGGAGATCGCCGAGTACAGAAGACTGCTGGACGGAGAGGATGTGCAGTAAGAGAACTCTTCTTTCTGAAGTCAAATAATATTCACTGTATTGTTACAGCAACAGTTCAACATTTGGGGAAATACTGAGAATTATATATAAGAAGATCAATGCCACACTCATGTTTGTACAGTAAATATGAAGCTACAGCCAGGAGGCTGTCTTAAGAGGTGCTGGTAGGCATTTTTTAGTTGAGCTAACTGGCTGCAGCTTCATATTTAATGCACATGGATAAATAGTGGTATCAGTTTTCTCATCTAACTCTTGGCAAGAAAGTAAATAAACATGTTCGCCAACTATTCTTTTAACATTTGTCTTATCTCCGTCTTGAATACTAAAAAAGTTCTTTTTTTCTCGCTTTCAGGAAAACTGTAATCACAACAAAGGTTGTAGAGAAACGTAAGTTCACATCTTCGTTATATTTTTTTGCTCTTTGCCTGTAAAAATCAAATATAATAGAGGTTAAATTATGTTTTGATTTCATCTGCAGATCAACCAGTCATAAGCCAGAGGAGGAGGGTGGTGATTGAGGAGATCATTGATGGAAAAGTGGTGTCTCGCACAGAAGATGTGGACACAGAGGTCATCAAGAGCTAGACGGACTGCATCCCACTAGATCTGGGTCAGATAATAAAAGAAATTAGCTTCAGCAGCTTGTTTCTATTTAGACTATTTCTTCTGCTTCTGAAAACCATCTGATGTTCACACGTGCAGTCAACTAAAACTAACCAGGAAAAAAAAATGTTTTATTATTTTCAGCAATCCATCCCAATATTTCTCTCTCCAAGTATTTCTGCAGAGCTGATTTTGGATTTGTTGTCAGATAATATTCTAGATAATATTATTCTGATGTGTTGTGATAATAAAAAATAAGCAAAGCCAAAAAAAAAATGTTTTTAAAATGCGTAAAAATAATATATATGCAGATGATACAGGTGCCTGAATTACATCTTTAATATGACCACATTCAGCCCAAACCCACTAAAAACTATTACTATAATTAACTATAAATCTGTCTCCTGAAGTACCAAATGTTAACATTAGGTGGCACTGTGAGCCTGATTGATCAGAAAGAAACAGGAGGGTTGAAGCCTTTGACTGTTGAAATAAATGAGCAAATGTAGTAATGAAAGGAAGACAGTGTACCTTTCCTTTTCATATTTTGGTTACTGTTAATGTAAAAAGATAAACAAAAGGTCCTGAAAATATGTTTGTTTCACATTGTCAATGTTAAAGATTACATGTAGCATTTTCAAGAAAATATTGTTGTCAAATTAAATGTTATCCTGTTAGTTATCGTACATACATTTGTTCATTCTCAATTTTTCATAAACGTACGATAGTTATACAAGCTTTATAGAAACAATAGTGTCAATTTTCACTTTTTTCAACTGTTATTCATTCTGTTATGGAAGAAAATAAAATGCCAATATGCTAATTAAATGGTTCCTGTTGTGCTGCTGAAGTGTTATTTTAACTCAGTATATTTGCTTTACCCTCATGCTCTGTACAAATATTTATAAGAGCTTCCACTGAGTTCATTTGACCAGTGACTCGTTTGCTTTGCTGCAATGGATCATGGAGTATTTACACATTAAATGAAATTTGTTTTAGTTTATGTTCTTATTTGACACCTGTAACTTTTGAGTCAAAGAAGAAATACAGCATTTGTCCTACAATTGAATAGTTTTGTTTATAAGCAGTAAAACATGCCACTGATCTATTTAAAACACTTAGCAGCCGTAGGGACTGTAGCAAAGTTAGGAGGACGTGGGGACAGGAAAGGTGACATGTTGTGCATTTTTATTTTTTGCTAAAAAGGAGGCTAGTCTGATTTTTTGGGAGCGTAGGGGAGGGCCATGGCCCAGATTTACTGAAGGCCTTCTTTACTAGGATTTAAGATTTGATAGCACTATGTAGAGACAATACTGGTAACAGAAAAAAGGCACAAACCAAAGGAGTTGTATTGAGATTGTTGTATGTATTAACAATGAGTTCATCTTTGTAGATCTTGTGCTGCCTGATTGAAATCAGGACAAAACATGCTCTCAGTTTAGCACGTTTGGTGACTTTAAAGTTGGTGTAAAGGCAATTCTGAGATTTCTTTCAAAATACAAAAAATATGTTGGAAAATAGTTGCTGAAAACATGTGAAAAGACTTTGAATGATATATTATTGAAATGTGGAGTTAGAGGTTCAAACAGTTTTTCACCAGTTTTCAGTCCAGGATTTTGTGGGCGGTCCTTAAAGGGTGGCTCGATGACACGCTGAGGCCACCCTGAGCATACCCCTGCACCCCTAGCAGAGAGATAGAAATGAATTCATCTCGGTCAGAGTGTTTCAAAGTTAGTCTTGTCATTTTCTGAACTCATCTGACACGTTTCAGTCACTTCAAAATGGCTGCTTGACTGCTGCCACGAGTGGGCGTGTGGAGGACGGCGTGTGGAGGAAATCTCCAGTGAGAGAAACAAATAGAAAAAGTGACTCCCACATCATCGTCGATTAATTCAAGAAAAAAAAAAGATTAGGATGACAATATGAGTATACAACTGTAATATGTAAGATAACAGTTACAAGTATTTTAGCTGAAAGGTCAGAGGTCTTCAGAGTCTGACAAAGAGTGAAAGAAATTAACATGTTTATACAGCACCTGCCCTGCACCTGGCATGACCAGGGTGTCTCCAACTTTAAAGTTCAATTCTTCCCATAATGAGAAATCTGACCCTCATCTTAGTCATGAAACCTATCAGCAAAACTCGGCATTATTTAGACTACGTTTGCTACCCAGCTGCGAGATAAGACAAACTGAAAACTGTAGTCACTTCTCAAAGGAAAACAGTGCGAATCCAAATTCAGTACAGTTAAAAGTTTAACAGTGTAAAGTGCAACATTCACATTCAGGTCACTCACCTTTTTTGTGTTTCCTCTCCAGGGTGTTTGAGCTATGAGTGTCTCCAGGATACTGGAGCACCAATTTAGAAGATACATAAAGTAACATAACAGTAACATAATGCAAAATCGAGCAGACTGAGAGCCAGTATAGTACTGATTTATTTTAAAGGGTGTTTGTTGTGTTTGTGAAATTTTGATGTCAGGTGAAGGGCAGATTCCCCTGTACTGTAGAAGGGGTCAAGGTCATTGCCAGTGGGGTGTATAAAAGGCTGTCAGTTTCCAACAAGAGCTGCTGCTGCTGCTGTCAGGACCACAGTTTGACTGCAGTCCACAGTATTTTATGTGTTTCTAAGCCTAGCTGCTACATGACCATCTTAACATGAGTATTATTAACTCTGGGTATGGTCCTTGCTTATTAAAATGTACCCAAAATGTTAGTTAAGTTGAGCAAACATTACTCTGTAAAAGACATTAGTGAATGACTTTGCTGTTGCACTATGTTTTAGCTTTTACAATGATCCCAATGCTGTCACTGGTTGCAACAGAAGTCTTGCTTTAACATGTAGTGTTTTCATCTGTCCACTAGATGTCAGTATGTTCATGGGAAGTCTTGGATATGAAGCCAAGCACAAGTTTGTGTGGAAATATGTTCATACAGCAGCAGTTTAGTTACTTGATTAGAATGTAACCAAAGAAATATGCCAATATTCAAGACAACCAGACTTCATAGAGGTAAATGTTTTGAACATTTTCAATAGTACATCTGTGTAATGAAGGTCATCTTCATTACTCACATTTTGGTAGCAATAGTAATGTGGTATCACAATGAGGAAAATATATTGTTAAAACAATTAATTACAAAGCAAAGGAGTGAATGTTTAATTGGAATTGTCTAACTGTTAATTGTGTTAACTGCGTGTGTAGGTCCTGTGCTGCCCCTTCAGCAGGGACTGATTGGAGGCCAGGCCTGCAAGTGAAACATTCAGTCAGTTTGGCTAGTTTGGTAGCCTAAACAAATATGCTCATTGTGGTAACGTGCAACCAAAAAGGATGTGGTAAAATGTGACGTAACCCTGCAATATCATGAACAAAATATGTGTTCAAGTCACTCACCTTTTTGTCTCCTCTCCTGGGTGTTCGGGTGAAAACTTTCCCCAGTGTAGCAGAGCACTATTTAGGAGAGGCATATTTCCCCATACTATGTAAGGGTCTAGATCAGTGTCAGTAGCAGGTTATATAAGGCTGCCAGTTTATGGCTTAGGACCACTCTTTGCTTGTGGTCCACTGTATTTTTAAGTCTGTATGTGAAATGAAACACCTGGTTGGTCTGAACCAGGGGCTTCAGGGTTCACCCTGTCTGGCTCAGGTCAGTGTCTATTTTATGCTGCAATAAAACATATAAACTTTAAAATGAATTTTGGGTCACTGCATAAGAGATTTATAAGCCAATACATTAAAATATATAAATATAGAAATTTTCCCTTTTTTTGACAAACGTTTTTTTTTTTTTTGTAAAAACATTAAAATTTTGTAAATCAGGCTAACCTCCTCTATGGAAACGTATGGCTGCCATACCAGAAAAATATCAGTTTCACGTTATAATGTGAAAAATATGCTTCTGTACTCCTCTGCAGAGAATGCTGTTAACCTGCAATTTGATCGTAAAAAGTTAGTCTGTTACAGTCATAGATTTTAATATTCATTACATCTATGTGATAATAACAATAAAGATTTTGATAGATGGCTTCACAGCTAAATACATCAAACAGGGGCCTCTCTCACCAAAAGTACCCCACACCAACAATCCACATTTCTTTGATTCTTATTTATTTCTTACATTATTGTTTTTCACAGTAAGGAGAATTGTTTTGTTGTGTCAGTCTCCCCTGAGAATATAAAACAGCACTTCACTCACAGTGAGGAATGAGGTCACTTCTCATTTGCATCTTTTCAACCTGTTTCATGTGAATTCCCTCTAATCACCACATGTTTTCTCTGTGTGTTATTCAGATATGTTATGTGTGTTTTCATGGGCTGGTCTGACTCAAGTCCAAGCTCGTTTTTCTTCACTGCTCCTGATCAGACATGGATGTGAGAAAAGTTGTGAAAGGTGTGACCCAACTACATGAAAACCAGTGAAAACCTGATTTTCATAAATCCCTTTCATGCATTAACATGGAATTTAATTTTTCACAATTATGCATGCATCCAACTTACTATACATTTATTAGATCTTATTAAACACATCCTAAATGTAAAGCAAAGGGCCATTAAAGCAGGCCCTCTCTGTCCTGCAGACTGCACTCAGGGTTTATTTATAGTCTCAGGTCTGCACCAAAAATCTGCTCTGCTGTAGCACGACTGTGTCACTCAGGGCTGGTGGTCCCTAGTCACGACCTAAATGATGACAAAATTCTGCACCACGGGAAGTTGACGTCACCGCGGTACAGTCACCTCCTTGGTGACGTCATTTGACGGAGGCTGGGTGGCAGCAAGTCGGGGTTAATGCCATCTGCTGGATAGATTCAGCCACTCGCCCAGCATTACGTCATCTTGGAGAAAACCGGTGCCAGCTTCGGATCGGTATAGCCTGAGAGTCTGGATCTGAATGCAAAACGAGCCGGGAAGCAGGAGGAGGAGGAGGGGGGCTGGCCCGTAGTAAGTCTCACTGAGGCTATTATTGGACAGGAGCTGTTTGATCGAGCTTCAACCTCTGACACCAGTGTAAACAGTTCTCTGAAGCCTCTCTGGAAAGGACGTATTCTCTTACACATTATGCTGACAATCTGTATGGCAAACTGGAATATACGTGAAACAATAAGTCATGAGTTGTTGTGATAGGTTAACCCATAAATAAGATCATATATCATATATAAGATCATATAAACGGATAAAAGTACATGGATGATGAATGTGCATTGTCTCTGTAGAAATGAAAAAATAAATAAGTGAAAGGTTGCATAACATTACATAACATATTCAAGTTTTTATGGCGCAAACCCGCCACAATGTTCGTCTTTAGTTTTATTGTCCACAAGAGAAAATGTGTCTTCCAGCCAGGTGAAACACAACAAACTTAGGCTACATAAACTACATAACACATAGTAATATACATAAAACATAGTAAAATATATCAAACTAATGCTAAAACCTGTCACACTTTCCCACATTAAATACATCAAGTGACTGGCATGAAATGGGATGCAGAATATGCTTCATAAAACCAAATAATCTACATTAGCATAGCAGTGCTGTGGTAAGTGCTAATAGCTATTTGTATTATGTGCTAGTGTGTGTGTTGATTACCTGTTATTCTGGTTGGATACATACAAACACACACAGTCATGAGGCTGATGCAGCGTGTTCATATCTGTGTGAGCGAGCTGCTGCTGTCCGTGGTGCTGAAATGGACAAATGGCTCAAACCATACGGAGCAGACAACTTAATGTGTGTGTGTGCTGCAACATGAGCTACACGTGGTTTGAAAACAGCCTTTAATGTGTGATCTATGTGAATGAATAAAAAAAAAAGACAAAATATCGCGAGAATCAGATATTCAAGTCTGTTTTAATGCCATTGGAACTTTATGTGCCAAGTGTGTGTGGCACAGTGTTCACTTGTGCATGTGTGTGTGTGTGTGTGTGTGTGTGTGTGTATGTAGCCACAGTAACGGCTGTGCTTGCATGTGATGATGGTGAGGACCCCATTCTCACATGAGTAAGCGCGCCTCCGCAAAAAGAGAGAGAGAGAGAGAGAGAGAGAGAGAGGAGGGCTGCATTCCCATTGACTGAGAGAGAGAGAGGAAGAGAGGGAGAGAGGGGGAAGAAGCAGCACGGACTCCGCCTATACCGCCCTAACATCCAGCTCCAGTCCGACGACGGCGGAGGCACCACAGACCAGCCGAGAGTGATCCAGGGGCCCCCTCAGCTCGACTCAGTTCCCGGCGTGAAATAAAGAGAAGAAGCGGAGATGGACTCCCCGTGAATCCGTTGGGCGGTGTGGAGGGGAGAGGCGGGCAGGCGGGGGGTGGGGGGGAACGACGACGACGACGACGAGGAGAGTGTGGTGGTGGGAGAAACACCCAGAGAGGACAAACAAAAGCACAACCGAGGGTGCCTGCAACCATGAGCGGCTTGCACTATTTGCCAGAGCTGCGGCTGCCGCTGCCGCTGCCGCTCTGCCCGTGGACCATGTCGTGAGGTGTGGCTCGGAAACGCTCCAGGGAACCTGTCAGCCGAAACGACTCGCCGAGGAGGAGGACGAGGAGGAGGTGGTGGGGTGGTGGTGGTGGTGGAAAAGATGTCCGCCTCGGTGGGGCCCCAGGGTGGCCCTCGCCCACCCACCGTGCCGCCATCCATGCCGGATCTACCGGACCTCAGCCATCTCACCGAGGAGGAGAGGAAGATCATCATGGCAGTGATGGCTCGGCAAAAGGAGGAAGAGGAGAAAGAACAAGCCATGCTAAAGTAAGAGCAACATTATTCCTTTACCGTGAAGTTAGGACGCGTAACGCACACATGAGAAAGAGGTCTAACCCGGTGTAGTGGTTAACATCACACACCCATCACACCCAGTGAGCGTTAGCGTCTCCTCTGCTCTGCCATCACTTCGTGAGAGGATGGTGGTGTGTTCCCACAAATATATATATATATATATATATATATATATATATATATATATATATATATATATATATATATATATATATATAAAGATGTACTCCACCAATCTGAGGCAGAGTGGAGCAGGAAGAGTGTTTCCAAAAGAAGTCAGCACCATCAGAAACACAGCAGGTAGCCTTCTGAGGCTCGATGCTGCTGGAATCAATCAATAAACGAAAACAATACAGCAGTCAGAGTGAATGGAGATGACCCGAAACAGGGTCAAACGTGTTACAGGTGTAGACAGGGCCGCGAGGATGAGGTGTGACAGGGCTGTGGTGGAGAGAGAGAGAGAGAGAGAGAGAGAGAGAGAGAGAGAGTTAAGGGGAGTGTGTGTGGAGGGGAGGGTGCTGATGATGAATCATAGCATTATCCATCCCTCACCCACTCATTTTCATCAATGGGGACTGCACCCCATCCTTCACTTTACACATCCAGCTCCAGCTCTGATTTTCCTTTTTACGCACGCATGCAGGAGGCTGGAGCGGCTTCATCACTGTAGAATGACTGAATGTGTGTGTGTGTGTGTGTGTGTGTGTGTGTGTGTGTGAGAGAGAGAGAGAGAGAGAGAGGGAGAGCACTGACAATAATGGCAAATCTACAATGACATTATAGCTCACAGGCCCGGAGCGACACACACCGTTCTCCAAGCCCGACAGACGGACGGTTGGTGAGGCGGTGTGTGCGATCGCCTGTGCTCCCCTCGGCGAGGAGGAGAAGATGGGGTGTGGTTAGGGATCTTAGCAGGCCTGAGAATGAACACGGTAGAGATTAGAAAAGAGACAGTTTGTATTGTAGCACATCTGAAGCCCCTCTGCATGTTGATCAAATGCCCCCCCTCCCTCCACATCTCCAGAATACTGTGAATTTGAGCTGTGCAGGAATAAGCAGTGAGACATGACAGAAGGATGCTATAGGCTATACAGAAACTGAAAGCCACTAAAGGAGCGTCATGGGTAAATGACAGAAGCTATAGCTGGGCCACTTTAAACTCACTGTGAGATTAGAGATATCACAGTGTTTTGTCAAAGGCTGGCTGTGGTACAGCTGCCTCATACAAAGGGGTTGGTTACATTGCAGCCTGATGCCTCAGGGGTTTCCACCACAAGCCATGGCAGTTTAAACCACCAGATCCAAAGCTGATGCTGAGCTGCATCCGCACCTGCACCCAAACGTGATGTGAGGGCCCTGATTCAGGCTTCACACCGAAGAAGGATGCTGCCATGTAAGCAGGCGTGCAGCTTCCTATAGCACTCTGGCTTTGCTTTGATTCTAATGGCTGTTTTCATTTCCTGACTGCAGCCTGAAGGGAAGCTGGGTGAGAGCAGCGTCGGGGCCCCTTGAGAGGAAGTGATGTATTTAATGTTCCATGAGGCACAGGCTCAGGTTCAGTCAATAATGGCTTCATCATCTGGCTAATCATTGACGGAACCAGCACACCATGGACACAGGAGGGATGGGATTTTAGAGAAATATGCAAATAATGGTCAGGGAGCAGCAGCCTTTAATAGCCGACCACAGTATATTTTTCAAGATTATTCAGCAAGATGCTGAATGGAAGAGAAGATTTGGCAAGATAAATACACTATACTATACTTTAAGACTCCATATTTAGCATTTATAAACAGTATACAAACATATAATGCTTTTCATCGTAAGGTAGTTATAAGCAGCTATAACAACACATGATATATAAGTGTACACTTTTTGTTAGTCATTATTTGTTTATACATCAATCTCCACTTATGGGTGATCACACAATAAGTTATAGGTGCTGACATATATATATATATACACACTTACATGTACAGCTGCATCATTGTGTGTTAAAAAGCATGTATTCAATGTTTATACACTGCTTATGAATGCTTAATAAGGGCTGTCAGATAAACAGATAGAGAACAGACAGGAATGATGTACTCCTGCTTACAAGGGAAAGCTTTATCAAATGCATTTAGGAGCTGCCTCAGCCCCTGTGCATTCTGGGTAATATCAGAAAGAGGTTTTTGGGCGAGGCTGTGTATATCTGGGTTTGGCTGAAGAGATCAACTTAACTATAAACTCATTGGGTTATGACCCTTCGGATGCTGCATGCAAGAATTTGGCTTTCAATTCAAATATGTGCTTTAATTCACAGACAGCTGACGTTGCCAGCAAAATGACAAATTTAACAACAACAAAATCTAGTTTTATTATGTTGAGGAGAAAAGTTAAAAAAAAAATCTAAATAAATTAAAGAAAATAGAGGTCACATGTTGTCACACCTGTGCAAAGCAACCAAGCCACTCAAAAACACACCACCAACAAGAAATCAAGAGTGAGGTACCCAGGATCGTCACACATACAATAATTGAATTGAATTGAATACACACATTTAAACAATCACAGATTCCATTAGAAATATCAGCAAATGTAAATGTTGAGATCCCCCCCAAAGGAATATCTTTGTCTCTGTCAGGTCATAGTTGATGTGAGGAACCTTTTCTGGGATCTGATGTCATGGTTACCGGCTGTGAATTCAACAAAGCGTTCATCTTAGATAGCAGCGCCTCATAAATAAAATCACCCCAGTGACAACCATCCAGCCTCTCCATTTACAGTACAGCATCTTGAGTCATGAATCAAAGGGCACTGTGTAAATGGCAATGCCAGTTTAAGGGTACAATCAGCAGCATTAGCACACATGATATCTCTGTAGAATAGATATAATAAATATAATATAATATTATTATGTGTTGTGGTGTGCAACAGGTGTGTTAAAAACTATTTTGATGCCAAAAATCAAAACTGAATGATAAATGGATGGTTAAATCTTTGATTGATCACCTTAATCCCTTGAGTTATAAACATAGAACTTCTTCTTATAAGTTAAACACATGAAAAGGATTCATGTGGTCACGCATTGAATATACATTCCTGTCGTATACTGTAGACTTCAAGTGTTTACTGTCTCTTTGCTTTCACACAAATGATCTTAGTTGACCTTTGAATCACTGGTCACAGAGATTTCAGCAATTCATATAGGCCTGGTGTTGCATTCATTGTCAGCTATTTCTGCTTGAATGAATGAATGAATGAATGAAAAGTGAAATGAACATCAGACTACTAGAAATACCAAAAATGTGTGTCTTAGGGCAGGGCATAGGGATTTGGCTTGGGAACTGGAGGGTGGCAGGCATGGACCAAAAGTATGGAGGGTGGACCGGTAGCTGGAGAGGTGCCAGTTCACCTCCTGGACACTGCCAAGTTACCGTTAAGCAAAGTACCGAACCTCTAACTGCTCCAAGGTGTCGCTACGTGGCTGCCCATCACTCCACCATCTCTCCACCTTTGCATATCTATGAGCCCTTTGTGTGTGTGTGGTTGTATTTCAGGCCTATATATGTAAAAACTAGACGTACCTATTCTATTCTTAATTCAGTGTGCTAATTGTGCTAATCAGCTTCCATAGCAGTGAAATTATGGAACAAATTCATATTTATTGGCAGAGGTGGACATGCTTCTCCCCAGCAGTGAAAATTCACATCCCAAAAGAACATTCTGTACCTTACGTCAACACTCTTTACCTGGTCAGTACTGTCCAATCTGGTTGCAGCGTTTGCCTGAGACCTGAGCAGCTGGCAGCGATAAGGTTGTACTGATACTGGACTTTATCTGTCATGAGTTTAACCTCCAGCGTGAGAGAAGTGTCCTGATCTCCAGAGCACCTGGTTCTGGGCTAATCATTTGCTCTGGTTTAGGCTGTGAGAAGTCACCACCTGAGCTCGCTCCTTCACCGAAGTCACAGCGCTAACGAACACTTTGTCCATGTCTAATACACCATAGGCTTCAGAGACTCCCTCCATTGACTTGCTAAACCTCCATTGACTTCCTAATCCAGAGGATGTTAGTGGAGGGGAGCTGTCATGCTGTGGGGAGTGAGTGAAATGCTGAACGCAGCAGTGACCAGCCTCTTGGATGCTGTGGCGGTAAAAATCCTCCTCCTAACACAGAAGGAAATCTTTTCTCGGCAGCCCAACACTTCAAGTTCCCAGCCACCCCTGGGAGCTTTTGACATTTCCAAAATGTAAATATAGAAATAATGTGTAAGATATTGATGTTCTCAGCAGAGAGGTTGTAGACATTTCAGACGGGGGTGGATGTAAAATGCAGGGCCTTAAGGTCGGAGTGGTGGGTGTGGTTAATGGAGGAACCCACTTGTGTTGATAAGTGCGAGTAGTACTCCTTGAATTTACTGGAACTCACATCTGGCTTTATTTTTAGTAACACTCATCAATACTTTTCTGATGTATGGCGCAGGGCAAGGTGCTGATTGGCTGGACTTAGTTGCTTAACACCAGATGGACAGAAAGAAGAAATCAAGACCTGGGGCACAGAAGGAGGGAGAGGAGGGAGGATTTAGAGGTTTTAAGGATTAGAGCAGTGGAAAGAGAGAGAAAAGGGGGAGACAGAAAGAACTGGAAGAGCTTCTGTAAGGGGTCACACACACACACACACACACACACACACACACACAAACACACACACTGCTAATCTCTTTTCCAGGACTCCCCAAGGCTGCAGGCTAAAGGGTGCATCTAGAGGGCAGCGAAGCCCCCCCTTCCTGTCTGCTGCCTGATATGGCTGCTACTGTCCACCAAGAGGTCAATTGTCGTTTTGTGACCAAGGTCAAGAGCAGGCTTTCATTTAGAGGAGAGACAGCTTGACTCCTGTTTATATGTGGGACTTAAAATGATGTTTGGTTTCTGCTGGATTTGACTATTAAAGCTGCTCTAAACAATATTTTTGAATCATAACTACATGTAATGTGAAGGGAGTTGCTGGTAGTGATGAGCCCACAGAGAATTATCACTTGACTCTGCAGTTTCACTTAGCTCGATGGAGAGTTTTGGTGTCTTTTAGCACATTGTTTTGTTTTTTTAAGGTGCTTCATTCCCACAGCTCTCATCAACCTCATTTCTAACCAAAGCAGGAAGTTATTCTGATCACAAAAATAGCGTGTAAGCTACCTGCCCAGCACCAAATGGCAGACAGACAGTTAGCAACTAGCTGGTAAACGTAGCGGAGCATTTAGCAGCTAAAGAGACATGTTTTTTCTCAGGAGTTAGCGGAGGCCAAAGAGAGTGAGCAGGTGGTCAGAAACATGACTCCAAATGAATGCTAATGTTGCTCTGTATCTAATGGCTGTGTAAATATGCAACTGTTTGCTAACACATTGGCCCTAACAACATTACTGGGTGATAAAATGTTGTGATTATAGCTTGTTTTGCTGCCCCAAAGTGGCCCGAAATAATAGTTTTTTTTAGATTTTATCCTTCATTGCTGCTTTTCATTGATATATTTACTGTATGTACACAGACCTCCAGTTGCTGAAAACACAGAGCTAACAACTACCAGTCCACACTAGTATTAATCATATTCTCATAAATACATAATTCCAATTTCTTATTTTAAAAAAATAGAACATGAGTTTGTCATTATTTAGTATGATGGGCACTATACATTGTATTGCATGAAGATGCATGTCAACTAAAAAGAAGGTTTAACTTCATTTTGTGCTGAGCTGAGTTTACCTAAAAGCTAAAGCTGTCATATATAAACCTCTTCCTATTGTAGGATTAAAAAGTATCTGCAAGCTCATAAAATGTTGTGTTTCTGTATCTACTGTATCTAGAATTATTTTTCTTAGATTCAGTGGTACAGAGGCAGCACAAGTTTGAAAATCACTCCAAATTTTGACTAATGCTTTTTACTGTTGCAGTAGACGTGCTTTTACCAGCCTCAAACTGTCTGTTCTATCCTTGTAGCATTTTTATCCAATGGGTTCATCATAATATCTCTGACTTTTGTATAATTTCTATCATGTTTAAAACAGATATACTTCTTCATGCGAGGAACGTTTCAGCTTGTTTGCACAGCTATAAACAGTAGCACCTAGCATTATGTCAAATGACCAAATTTTGTCTCTGGAGTAAAAATAATAATAAAAATAAATAAAATAAGACATAGCCACTAAACCCAATTTGGTTTCTTTCAGCAGAGATAAAGGGAAACATTTTCCCGAGCAGACTTAAGAGTTTCAAGGTTTCTGCGAGAAAAATGCTAATGTTGAATTATGGATCAGGTCTGAAAATAGCACACACTTGGAAGCGGTTCCTGAAATATTTAAATATTCAGTTCACTGGCTGCTGTTGATGTTCTAAACCTTTTTTTTCTTTCTTGTTAACCTGTTTCAGTTTTGGCCCGCTGATGAATTCCACTAATTACAGTGTGCACTGTGTGCATGTGCGCAGATATGTTGGTGTGGGTGTGCTGGTACGTATCTCGAGAGAAAGCAGTTCATTCCTGTGTTACAACGGTGAACACACACACTCATAAGTGCACATACACTCAAACGTGCTCACACACACTCCCATCTATACAGTGTGTGTGAGAGCATGTGTACTGCAGCACACAAAATGCACCACAAACCCAGATGGTGTGGCCGTTTTCTCGGTCTGTGGATGACTGCTTGCAGAAGGAAAGTATGCTCTTGCGCAGACAGAATGCCTTTGTCACTGTACAGTTTGTCCTGTTGCTTTGCAGCCAGCCTGCACTCTTTTTTCCAGACAGCTGGAGAGAGTGTGAATCCATGTGCTCCATATGTGTGTGTGTGTGTGTGTGTGCGTTCAGAATGTGCTGGATTGGATCTTCACACTTTGCTCTTAATTAAAAGAACTCAAAGGCAGTCGGGTGTGTCTGTAACACCTGGAGGAATGGAAGCCAGCGGGGGGCAGGGGTGTGTGTGTGTAAGATTTTGTGTTTGTGTTTGTGCAACATCAGTGTGTGTGTATGTATGTTCTTGTGAGTTTGTCTGCACATCTGTCATCTCTGCTGCAGGTCTCAAAAATCTGCATCTTGCGTTTGCTTCTCCGTTTTTCATTGTCAAATGACACCATTAAAATAACTGGTGCACTGGGCGTACATCAGCATGAATGTGCACCTGTGTGAGATAGTATACATGTGTTCACTCCTGTGGGCCAGGAAAGGAGTTAGAAAGGCAGAAATCCCAGCACCTATTGAAGTAAATATTTTTTTGAGTACACTGTAAGAATATTTTGACAAACTCACAGAAAGTCTTGTATAAAATCAAGAGTTTAAAAAAGTTAGAATTATGATGTTTGTGTGCTTTGATTTTGTTTTATGAACATTTAACTGGATGCAAATCAAAATGGGGCACCAAAGCACCACCATATTCAAGCTGCAGTTTGTTAAAGAACAGCCTGTTGCTAAATCCCACTACCTACACAGCACTGTGGTCATTTCATGCTTATAGTCACAACTTGTCCACTTTTGGTCTGAGGCATGCACTGTATAAAGAAAAAGATACTTCTCTGTGATGTCACTAATAGGTCTTTGTGAAGCTCACAGTGTGGTGGCTCTGGCTGTCACCATCTTGGCAATCCTAACTCAGTTGGCTCCTGGCTAATCCAAAAATTAGCAAAGACGTGCAGTGTGGGTAGAGCTGAGGCGGGCTGAATGAAGCCTGGGTGCTCAAACAAGCCACCTGTAATGGCACCCACCTATAAATCAAAACCGCCATGCTATAACTATAAAGCCTAATATAATTTGAACAGGTGAGTTGTATATAAATTCACCCTCAGTACAGTTGTCATGAACAGGGAAATTAGCTCTAGAGACCAAAACTGTTTTTTGTACCAGGCTGTAAACATGTTTATTTCTGCTGTGAAGTTGGACATTTTAACATGGGGACTTATGAAGACTGACTCACTTCTGGAGCCAGTATCAAGTGGCCATTCAAGGAACTGCAGTTTTTGGCACTTTGTGTTGGCTTCACTTAACAGCCATGGAGGTTGCAGCTTGGTCTAGGGCGGTTCACAGTGGTTACAACCAACAGTGGTTTACAAAGATATCTTCTATCATCACGAAAGAATACTTGACCACAGGTGATTCCATCCAGTGAAAATGTTTCTCACATTCAACACCAGCATTTATCACACTTATTTCTTTCTACAAAATGTGTATAGCTATGTGCTACACATCTATCCATAGCTCTGACCTTCCACTTTCTGTTTGTTACATAAAGAACATTCCTGCCTTGGAAATTGAAACTTTAGATTCTTCCAATGTGATCATAAGTCATTGGACATTGGGTCTGGCTGGTCTAAAGAATTTCTCAGTTTAGTGTAGAAGAACTTGAATGGTCTGCACAGAACCTTAACCTCTACCTCAACAAGCAAGACCTTACCGACCAGCATCATTGTTCACCTCCTATAAAACCCTGCAGCCAGGTTCCAAAATCTAGTGGAAAGGAACAGCCATACAGGGTTGAAATGTCCACATGCTTTTGGTCACAGTGTGTGCATGTTAAAAATCGAGTAATACAGCCACACCTACATGTTCTGAAACTTCCCAAAACATAGTGAGCATGTTCTTAACCCTCTGATCTATCTTTAGTCTTTTACTATCTTGTGTGATTTGGGAAACAGCCTGGTGTGTGTGTGGGTGTGTGTGTGTGTGTGTGTGTGTGTGTGTGTGTGTGTGTGTGCGTGTGTTGATACAGCTGGGCTGGTTAATCATTGGCTACAGTAGCAGAGACATAGGGGACAAAATGTGACTGAGGACCAGGACGTAGCCTTTCACGCTCACAGAGGAAAGAAGAGATGGTGACTCGTAGTGTGTGTGGGCTGGGTGGGACTCTGAGTGAGTGTGTTGAGAGAGAGAGAGAGAGAGAGAGAGAGAGAGAGAGAGAGAGAGACCTGAGTGAGCCTCTTTAGTGCTCCCAGACCTCCCCAGCATTAAAGTTTAATGAGAATGCATTCTACTTCGGCTGACCAGGCTCTCTACATCTCTCTCCCTCTCTGCTTCCATCTCTGTCTGTGTTTGTGGTCAGAGGAAGTGATGAGATTATATCACGAGCGGCCACACACAACATTTTATGGGACTCAAAATTTATACCCTCTGGCAACAACAGACGCTGCTCAAAAAGTGTCTACATGCTTTTTTAAAACAACCTTAAATATTAAATAATTGTGAATTGTGCGTGTCTGTGTGTGTTTGTTTGAGTGTGTGGAAAAGAGGGATTGTGACACACCTGTAATGTAGCTGCTGCTTTATGCAGAACATGTTTGCCCACCATGGCTCCCTCAGAAAGCTCTATACAAACACTGCCAGGCTGTTCAGATTCCTCAAATAGAAAAGCCTCAAAAATACTGAAAAATTAAGATTCTGTGCAACTCAGCCTTTTATATATAAAACTATTTATCACTCTGTTTAAATGTACTTTTAGTTTTCTGTCTCTCTAGCTGACGAGCAGTTTTTATCTTTGATGGAGACTGTATAGTACTTGCACCATGACACATTTCACTGGCTTCACCTCTTCCCGTTGGTCCAAAATGCCTGTAATAGAAACACTAACACTCTCTCGGTGCTTTGAGCTCCCAGTCTGGGCAGCCCAGCTAACACTGAGCTAACATTAGCTAACAGCAGCTACAGTTGGCAGCAATTTACTGTCCATCAGGAAACTCAGAGAGTTGAGGCAGAGAACCTGGAGGACATCAGATGTATGTGGATGACATTCACCTGATTGCAAATCAGTGTAGCATCAAAATGATTTAAAATCTGCCACTTTATGGTAGAAAAATTATCCTTATATAACACTTGTAATAGGGGTTTACTCAATCTGGTTGGCACTTTTGATCCAATTCAGATACTTAGGATTTTCCTAAAAACAAGTATAGACTCATTCAAAAATAATCCCTTCAATGGTCACTTATCATGACCCACTACTACACTAAGTGTGTGGTTGTGTCTGTATCTGGAATCTACCTGCATTTTCTTACTTGGGCATAAACCTTTGGCAGTGGGTGTGAAGAGCCGTGGTAAAGCTCAGAGTGTGGTGGCTCTGGCCATCGCCACCTTGGCAGTCCTGACTCCACCGACCAATCTAAAAATGAGAAAAGACGCTGAGCGTTGGTAGAGCTGAAGCGGGCTGAAAGGAGCCTGGTGGCTCAAACAAGCCACTAATAAACAATTGTAACGTATGTACAGTTGTCATCTACAGGAGAATTAGCTATAGCAACCAAACTTTTTTTTGTACCAGGCTGTGAACATGTTTATTTGAATTTTAATATGGGGGCTTACTGTATGGAGACTGACACCTTCTGTAGCCAGCCTCAAGTGGGTGTTTGAGGAACTGCAGTTTTTGGCACTTTCACATTAGCTTCATTTCACAGGCATGGAAGGTGAATCCAGTGCAAGGATTATCGTTATTTAGAGCTCAGTTTGTGCAGAGGTTGATGCTCACAAATTAAGTGAATAAGAAGAAGGCGGGGGCAACTGAGGAGTGGGCTGCTGGGATAGAGAGAGGGGATTAAAGGTCATCCATGATTACTCCACAGCTACTCCACCAATTCGAGTCATGGCTTATACGTCACGCAGCTGGCTGTGTGAGGTCAGAGGCTTTGTATGCTACATGTGATTTGTTTATGTGTGTGTGTGTGTGTCTCAGAAACAGAGAGGAGGACAGTGCAAAGTGAAGTGTGTGTGTGTGTTGTGTGTATATACAGTGATATGGAAGAGAACATTGTTATCAATTACGGGGCACTGACAGAGTGGAATCCAATATACAACAGTGCAGATGTGAGTGAGGTA